>CAMXCT020000742.1:185101-215964 GCA_947184155.2 Cladocopium goreaui
TTACATACATTACATACATTACATACATTCCATACATTCCATACATTACATACATTACATACATTACATACATTAGATACATTACATACATTACATACATTACATACATTACATACATACATTCATTACATTACATTACATACATTACATACATTACATACATTCCATACATTCCATACATTACATACGTTACATACCTTACATACATTACATACATTACATACATTACATACATTACATACATTCCATACATTACATACATTACATACATTACATACATTACATACATTACATACATTACATACATTACATACATTACATTCATTACATTACATTACATTACATTACATACCATTACATACATTACATACATTACATACATTACATACATTACATACATTCCATACATTACATACATTACATACATACATACATACATACATAAATACATACATACATACATACATACGGATGTAAATAAATAAATAAATATATATATATATCATGTCTATCATTTGGGTTCCTTGCTTAGTATAGTATTTTTTTGGGGTCTGAATGTTACCAAGTGGATTCAATTCGATTTGATACAGTCATTCCTCAATATTGCCTGCACAACCCGATGTTACCAGCCGGTGGTGTTGGCAGCCGGGGAAGTCCCCCATTTTGCTGACGATATCTGACAGTTTATGGAATGTGGTAATTGTTCCTTCATTTGTTCGTTGAATTTCTCGAATCTTCAAGTGTCATATTTGATGGAGTTGGTTGGTTGAGGCAGGGTGAAGTTGTTTGCTTTTTTTGTGTTTCAGTTTGCCATTTAGTAAACTAGCAGACATGGCAGACATATGGAACATCCATATACATCCACCATTTTTTTGATCAGGCGCCTTGAAACTAATGCTAGGAAATCACGGTTGTTGTTCACATCTTTGCTACTTTACTGGAGGGTTTGTATATGTTTGTATGGTAGAATCCCAGACTTAGTTGTTGAAGGGACAAGCTACAAGGAATCACCATACTTGTATGTCAAGCCATGGATTCCATGTCTTTGGATCCCATGACCAAGCCGCACATCTTTCCGTTCGACGTCAGGACATGAAACTGCTTCACAAGTTGAATCAAGAGGCGGAAACAGGGCGGTGGAGGGGTTTGGTTTTTCTGGAAAACATGAGGAGGCAAGTGTTTTTCAGTAGCAAATAGATGTACCCCCAAATCATATAGATCGAAAAGTGGAAAGTCTGATGAAATATGGATTGCAGTAATCAAGTTAGCATTCCAAAAAAAGAGGTTTTTCGGATCTCTTCGGCATTTTTTGGATGGCTATGAATAGATATAGTTTAAGTTTAAAATAATCAATAACGTATGTAGTAGTACCCGTTATGTATAATTATATGCTATCGTTATATCCTGATCGTTTGTCATTGAGTTTCCTAACCACACAAGGGGAATCTTGGCACCAACTAGGAAGATCACTATGATCACTGTGTGAAAGTCAACCACGAGAAAACACCGGCGAAGCTGACACTGACCACAAACATCCAGGTTGGTGATCCTCGAGCAATGCTATAGTTTATTCCAGTGGAGGAGCATAACACCCGCGAGAGAAACGGAAATCCAATGTGACTTTGAACTAGAACAAGTATGACATAGTATGACTACATACGCCACATATATAAATATAAGATATATATATATATGTACATATATATATATATATATACACATAATACACATATGTATATGAGATATATTATACGCATACCAGACAGTTGGGATTTCACAAAAGAATCGCCTTCACTGCTTTAGTCGAAGATCCCCTCAGGTGGTGATTTTTGAGTGGCCATAACCCGCACAGCGGTCCTGCTGTATGATTTCTATGACAACAACATGTTTTTTGATGGATAGATAACTGATAGTATATTATATAGAAACACGTGGAGAGATTGTTATGAACCTGATATGGATTCACATCACACCACATTTCTATGTTTCCATTTGGTTGATTATCCATCCCTTTAATTCGGTACTGGAAGATATTGTGTAAAAAGTGGAGTATATACATATATATATATAATCATATATACTCTATAAACCAAACCAGCTAGACACAGTTGTGTTTTACTTTTACTGGCATGTTTTTTTTTGGGCAGTGATTTGCCAAATACTTTCGTAAATGGACAAAATTTTCAAACCCCTTCTATCCGGTACAACCCCCTCGCCCCCAAAGTTCAATGTGAATGTAAACAGAAGTGCAGTAGCCCCAATGGGCGAAACAAATCAAACCCCTAACATCACTTTTGGTAACACGCGCGCTGAGACATTGAGATTTGGGGGTGCGGGCGTTCAACACAGTGCGTATTGCAGGGTTTGAATGTTTTGTCCATCTACTGTAGTTCATGATTTTAATAATCATTACTATAATGTTTCATTAAAGTGAATATATACTTCCATGTTGCATGTTTTTGTTTGGAATGATGATGATGCTTAATAACACATATTCACATATATTATTACGGCGTAGTAACTTCGTTTTATGCGTGTTCAACGCCAGGTCGCTGACCTCATCATGTCCGAGCCGCCTCTCCTGGACTCGTGGCAGACACGTGAGCGCTGCCGCGAGCGGATCCGCCCGGGCCGCAGCTAAAAGCGCCATGCGGCAACCCTCGGAAAGGGGTGATATGGGCTGATGGTTTCATGAAATGGTCGATTTACTCTGGGAAATGAGGGATTTAGCCTCAGAAATGGTCGTAGATGTCCATATGACTTTAGTTGCCGCAGATTTTGCATGGATCTTGCAAAAGGATCACCCAAATGCGCGGGCCAATGCACCATGGACCCATCAACATAGACACACGAAACCCATTAAAACCTCAAACTGCCTCCGGAACTCTTGAATCACCATCAGGCCCAACAGTGGAACCATTGGGACTATATTTTTACAGACCTGCCCCAGCTTGCAGGTGATTCGAAAATGTATGACCTGCTGGTGCAGATCAAGGACAGACATAGTATAACTGTACCTCCCCACGCTACGTCCATCTGACTCCGTCCGAGGGTGTCTCACAATGGATCCCGGAAATATAACGGTTTGGACTTAGCACTGAGAATTGGTTTCCATGTTGAAGGGTTTAAGATAACCACACTCTAACAAATGGCTTAAAATGCATTTGTTTAATGGTATTTGGAGGGTCCAAGTAGAAACTTGAAACCCCACCACTCGTAGATCATGTTCCTCTTGGGAAACATTGGGTTTTCCATGTCTAGAGGAGGGTGATTTTCTAAAGCTAAATGGTAAATCTTCGATTTCTTAGGGTACATTCAACATTTCTGGAAGTAAATCCACCCTTGGACCCTTGGACTAGGGCAAAATCCTCAAATTTCTGGAGCAAAATCCCAGCCCACCGATCCCAGGACCTGGAAGATGATTGCGAATTGGACGTCCAGACACGTGAACGACTGCGGAAACTGCCAAGGAATGCCATTGAGGTGCCCATGGTGCTGCGGCTGCGGTGTTTCTTGCTACATGGTACATGGCCATGGGCCATGGAAGACGGTCTGCCCATGGTTCTTGCAAAAAGAGTAAGCTGGAAGCTTTGCATACCTAAAACATACACACACATACGCATAATATATATATATATACACATGCAGTCATACATATTATATATTATATATAAGTATGCATGCTGGGCTGTGTGTGCTTTGTATGTTATAGTGAAGACATTTACGACCAATTAGGACACATGATACGTATATAATTGTTTCTCCAGGCAGGTTGGCTCCTTGAAACTGGGACCCCCACTTTGGGTGGCGTCATAGGACCTTGATTAGGTTTGAGAACCCAACACAGATGAAACCTTATTCGTAAAGGATGGTACCTAGCAGGATAGATAAGACAAACAAATGATCCCCAACGACTCAACGACTTCCGATGTTTCTGAAGTTGGCTCAACCACCAGTAGTTCTTGTTCGCCCGTCGGCAGGGAATCTTGCAGCATGATCGCCATTGGACGCCAGAGACGCAGCGACAGCAGAGACTTGGATGGCAAGTCGTTCGCGGAGAGCGAAGACCTATAGCCTATAGGTATATTTTATGGTATTGGCCAGTATTGATCACTTATTAATCACTATTATAGAACCACTATCAACCATATATTTGTTGTATTTGTTTGAGTTTTGGTTTGGGGCAGGGCAAGGTATCAAGCTAGTCATGGTAGCGGGGGGACTTGAAGGATTCATCACTGCAGGATTGAAATCTATATCCATCCCGAGGGTTCTGAGCATCACCGATCACCGATAGGGACTCGCTCGCGACAGAGAACAGGAGAGACCAATATTTGAAGAGGTCACAGAGAGAATTTGCCAGATGGAGAATGATCAGAATATATCATGGACCAATGGACCAATATTCTAATGTGGAGAAATGTGTTCTATCCTTCTTGGGTGTTACAGTACACTCAGTACACAGCCAGAGGGCACAGCAGCAATCGACAGCCATGGAATGTCACCTTCCAAGCGTATCGGACAGCATTCCCGAGGATCCAACAGATGGTCCAGCATCTTGAGAAGGTCATTGAGGCAAAACCACCGCTTGGGGCGACAGGACCCAACATGGCCCACATTTGCGAGATAAACTGGTATAAAATAAATTGATGATTAAGCTTTGCGAAACCATCAGTGTTGATTGCCAAATAAAAAACACATCCTTGCGTCAGGGCTGGGGTTTGGAATTGTTTGGATGCTCATCCAATTGCTCAACATCCTAATCATCATGAATCATAATCCCATCATATCCCATCACCCGCCTTTACCTGAAAGCCTGGTCTAGATCCAGGTCGCCGAGAGAGAGGGAGAGAGAGAGCCCAAATCCTTGGTGTTGTACCTTGCAATGGAACTTTCCCTATGTTGTCCGTACAGAATATGACTATGACATATCCATCTCATTTCTGGTCATGTGAAGCAATAGTTTTAGATTATATATCACAATAATTCACACATTATATATATATATAGATAGATATGTATGCACATAGTTACATATGAATATATATATATGTGTGTGTGTGTAACTTGTATGCAAGACATTTGTTCTTCTAACCTCTCAGGATCAGATTGAGTCCCTTCAATGATGTTTGTTTTAGCGGCCAGTGGTGCCATGGCACAATATTGCTGTGTTTGTGCTCAAGGTGGCTTCCGCCCAATCATAAACCTCCAATTTTTTATTGGAAGAAATACCACCCATCTCTGGTAAAACTAGAGACTGTTGAATATTGGCTTCACCATGGTTTACCACATCACCTGAATTTTTGGAGTTCCAACGTAGTTAGTTTGGATGTTGTTTGCTGTTGGATTTCGACCATTCATTTTGCGCTCGCTGACTGTGAGCCTCCGAGTCATCAACATCCAGTAGTGGTTTGATCAATTATTAGCAGTTGAGGCCCATTAACATACCACTGACTATATTTATTGGACATCAGAATTACTCGGAAATGTATGTTCCAGGTGAGTGAACAAGTATGATTAGGCCAATTAGGCCTCTATGAAATTCATTGTTTTTTAGTACCTTCCTTTTCGGGGCGCCCATTTCGGAGGCCTGCGATAGCTCGAAGTCCATGACTGCATGATGGCCCAGTGAACTCCGTGAACCCGAGGGAACTAAGCTTGGTTTGGTCGTGGACTAGCCTGATTTAGCAACGAAAAAAGTGGACTGCGGTGTTTTGTTTTAATCTTTTAATATTTTTTAGTCATGAATGACATTATTTAGCAGCTAAGGCCAAGGTGTTCCTTGCTAATGTTGCTTGAAGATGCAACGACCTATGCCCACTTGCAAGATGTTACAAGATCTCATGATAGTCAGACGATGCTATGAAAGACAGTTGTAATTTTTAGGCCCCGGCAAAACAACGCATATTCCTGGGATTAGATTAGATTCCCCAAGATAGGCAACAACGGAGAATTTCAGAGCGAGAGAGGGTGAGAAACAACTTTTTCCATTTGGCTTATCGTCGCTGCATCCTCGGAAACTTCACTGCATCCACTATCACTATCACAAGGTGCGCCTAAGTGATTGGGACGGGAGGGAAACTTAGGGAAAATATCAATTGGCCGGAGCTTGACTTGGAACGCCAGTTCATAGGAGGTCTTGTTTGGGGAATTCTTTTCGTAGTTATCCGATGGCATTTCCCGCACAGACAGCGTTTTTTCAATGTTGAGTCTTGGCCCTGCTTGCTGAGTCTGTCAGGGTTTTGGCTGAAACCACTATTGTAGTGGGGCCTCCGAATGTAGACTCTATTATACCCCGTGGCGTATCGTGGCGTCATGGCGTGTTGCGGCGTTTCGGGGGTCAATTTGACGCCCTTGGCCAGATATGCGAGATCCATGAAGGCTCATCTTGATTCTGATTTGCTTCCCATGCGGTTCCCTATGTATACCGTACCACTGGAAACACTACTGAAGATGACCAAAGCTGAGCCTCATGAAGAGCTAAAAGCCCAAGGGGTCCTGGTGGAGTTTGAAAGGCATAGAGGCCAGGCGGCGTTTGTTTCACACCAGTGGGTTTCAAGAGACCACCCAGACCCAGAGTTCAAGCAGATGAGGGTCTTGCAGGATGCTCTGAAGGAAATGATGGGCAGTTTGAAAAGATTTCCGGTGAACCCTGTGACAGAAGTTGCGGAAGGGAACGTCAAGCCCATCCCCACATCCAGGATTCTGTCAGAACCGCTGTTCTTCTGGTATGACTACTTTTCCTGCCCGCAAAAGGAACGTGTCAGACTGAGCATGGGGCAAAATCCAGTGAGCAACTCGGGACGAAGTCTGATGGATGCAATCAACAGCATCCCAGCCTATGTGTCCAAGTCTGCTTTCTTCTTGGCTCTCGTCCCAGTATTGGAGAATCCCAGCAAGACCAATTTGATAACAACTTTGACCTGGCAGGCAAGAGGGTGGTGCCGTTTGGAGAGAACTTGCCGGGAACTCTCCCAAGAGCACTCCTGGATCATAGTGAAAGGTGCAAGAGACCTGGAGGTCATAGGAAGTATGAGTGCATCCCTGCGCGCTGGCTCTGGGCCAGTTGGCGATGGCATTTTTAGCGTGTCAAAGGATCGCTTCAAGCTTGGACCAGTTCTGATGATAGCCCTCAAACGCAAAATGCTCAGTCTCCTGAAGGCTCAGGTTTTGGCAGGCTATCGGGCTTTCTTGAACCAGCAACCTTTGCTGTTCAGAGGATTGGATGTCAATTTCTTTGACCCCTTGGGACTTGGAGCAGACCAGATGGGATTGGACTCATCAGAACTCACACAGTTCTTCCACCAGAATGGTTTTCGCAGCGTTCGGGAGACTGACAGTGGTGGTTGGTCGCCCCTTCATTACGCTGCCCTAAATGGGAACCCCTCGTTGGTTCAAGATCTGCTGGAGGGTCAGGCAGATCCCAACCAAGGCAGCAAGAAAGTTCATCCGAGCCTCGGGCATGCTGCAGGGACCCCGCCTCTTTCCATCGCTTGCCTTTTCAAGAACAACGAGGCCGCCCGGCTCCTGATCTCGGCCAAGGCCAAGGTCACCAATGGGATGCTGATTCACCCTCCATTCATTTGTGCGTGCACTGCCAACAATACACAGGCCATTGAGCTTTTGTGCGGTGCTGGCTGCAACCCGCGGCACATCAACATTTTTGGTGTAAGTCCCATGGAAACTGCTGCCTATTATGGCGGATTGGAAGCTATGGAGGAACTCCTAAGATCTGCAAGTGCCAGTGACCTAGATCCCACGGCCGCTCTTTACAATGCGGTGTTTGGTGGTGGAGGTTCCGAGGTGGTGCACCGCCTTGTTGAGCTTCGAGCCGATGTAAATGCTCAGACGGATGGCCACTGGAAGCGCACGAAGCTCATGCGAGCCGTGTACTCGCTGACGGTTTTGCAGCATCGGATTCACAAGGTGTGCTTGGCTTAAAACTGACTTGACGAATCTAGACACCAAATGAGAACCACTTGGTTTTTAGAGCCAGGTGATGAATTAATCAGTGTTGAATGTTACTTAATCATCATCGATGATCATTATCATGATTTATTATGCCTGTGGTTTCCAAGGCGTAGGCAGCTCCATCTCCAGTTTGGGCCCCAGGTCACCACGCTGAACCGCATCTTTTACCACGCCAAAGGGGCGACGCCTCTGATGATTGCTTTGATGACTGGGCAGCACGATTGCGCGGCGGCTCTGATTGCTTGTGGGGCGCAGGTTCATCTGAAGAACTCGAGGGGGTGGACTGCAGCGGATTTTGCAGAAGGGCGTTCAGTGCCAGAGTTCCTGCAGCAAGCATTGCAAGGACGGGTGGAAGCATGCCAGAGGGTGTCACTACTGGCGCAAGGATGGGTGGAGATGCGGTTTTAGCGACAAAACGTGACAATGTGACTATATACGGGTCTGCTACTGTACTTCCAACATGGGAGGCTCAGATTCTGGACCACGCCACGGTGGTTACGGTTACAGTGGCTCAGTCTTTATCAAGATATCAAGACAGCTGCAAATGCACTGTTTTGGGATTCTTCACCAGCATGCCGGGTTGACATGGGTTGACATGGTTAACCCGGCTCTTGTAAACATTGTCGGCCGTTGAAGTGTGCACGTCCTTCAAAGAAGTACGCCCCTGTTGGTCGCGTATTTGGTTTCAAAAAATCGAATGCACGACAGAAGTTTCACATGAACATATATCTAATTATATATCAAGGATCCTTTTGAACAGTATCACCAATTTGCAGCTTCGGATCGTTTCACCAAGGGTCCGAAAAACGAGCTTTGAGGTCACGGCAGTGGTCATGCTTTTGTGAGTTGGAACAAGAGCATGTGAATCACTTCACATTGAATTTAGATGAGTTCTGTCACTTCATTTAGAAATCAAGCATGGCCAAACACTGATTTTGATTTTGAGCATCACTCTCTGGTAGCCAAACATGGCAATGGGAGACCTCCTGTAAATGGAAGCGCTAATGGAAATTTCATTCAATAAATGTGAGATTACCCATTGCATTCCATTGCTATGTTTGCTCACAGGAGCTGAATACGCTGAGTCTATTTGTTTTGCAAGTTGTATCGGCTTCTATTGGGTTCTACGAGGAATTTCCGTGTCAAGGTCATTGGTCGGCATGATGGTGTTTGACCGGTTTGTTTGCCTAAGAGGGTTTTTAAATACTGTAACTATGCAGAGATTTGTTTTTTCACTTTTACCCATTGCCAGGAGTACTTGGGTCTATATCTATATATATATATATATACACGTTACTCGTACATCTGTATCCCACCTGAATCAAAGTCACCGACCCTGCTGGGCCACTGCCCGTTTTGTGCGCTTGGCAGGCTTGGCAGGTTTGGCAAGATCGCAGAGGGAGATGAAGAGACAGTCGGTGTTCAGGATGGCATCAGGAGTAGATGATGTTTTTTTTTGACCAGTAGATGATTTCATCACCAACACTGGTACATACATGCGCCGCCTTGGATGACCATTCCCCATATCGCCCTTCTAAGCCTTCCATCAATGTTGCTGAAAGATTATAGCACATGGCTATGGCGATAGTGAGCACTTTTTATTCCCTTCCCTGCGTTGTGAAGCATGTGTATTCACTCATAGGTATATATATATATATATATTTATTTATGTATTTATTTATTTTGTTTGTTTGTTTGATATAAGCCGCCCTAAAGCCAAACTGTAAACCGTGTATCACCATCTTCCACATTTTTTTGCTTCGCATGACCACAGCACTGTTGACGGCAGCGCTGAGGCAGAGAAGGTCGCAAAAGCTTTGGTAACTGCCACTCGCCGACTTTTGAGATGGAAGATCATCATATTTTGACAGGCAAATAATCTATCTATCTAATTCAATCTAATCTAACCAAACCCAATCTAACCTATATAGCCTAATCTAACCTAATGAGAAAAATATCTATCTATTTTTCTATATCTCTATCTATCTATCTATCTATCTACCTATCTATCCATCCATCCATCCATCCATCTATCCTATCTATCCTATCTATTCTTTCTAATCTATCCACTCTATCTAATCTAGCTAATCTATCTAACCTATCTATCCTATCTATCCTATCTATCCCATCTATCCTATCAAATCTATCTAATCTATCTAATCGTTCTAATCGATCTAATCTATTTGATCTGTCTAATCTATATAACTATCTATCCTATCTATCCTATTTAATCTATTTAATCTATCTAATCTATCTAATCTGTCGAATCTATCTATCCTATTTAACCTATCTATCCTATCTACTCTATCTACTCTATCTACTCTATCTAATCTATCTATCCTATCTATCCCATCTATCCTATCTATCCCATCTATCCTATCTATCCTATCTATCCTGTCTATCCTGTCTATCCTATCCATCCTATCTATCCTATCTATCCCATCTAATCTATCTAATCTATTTGATCTATCTAATCTACCATAATCTACCTAACCTGTCTAACCTGTCTAACTTGTCTAACCTGTCAAACCTGTCTAACCTGTCAAACCTGTCTAACCTGTCTAATCTGTCCAATCTGTCTAATCTGTCTCATCTGTCTCATGTGTCTCATCTGTCTAATCTGTCCAATCTGTCTAATCTGTCTCATCTCTCTCATCTCTCTGATCTCTCTGATCTCTCTGATCTCTCTGATCTATCTATCTTTCGATATTTCTATCTTTCTATCTATCTATCCATCCATCCATCCATCTATCTAATCTAATCTAATTTTATCTTATCTTATCTTATCCATCTATCTATCTATCGATCTATCTATTTATCTACCTATCTATCTACCTATCTATCGATCTATCGATCTATCGATCTATCTATCTATCTATCTATCTATCTATCTATCTGCATATATATATGTATATATTTATCTATCTATCTAACTATCTAACTGTCTAACTATCTATCTATCTATCTATCTATTTATCCATCCATCCATCCATCCGTCCATCCATCTATCTATCTATCTATGTATCTCCCTCTCTCATCTGTCTATCTAACTATCTAACTATCTAACTGTCTAACTATCTATCTATCTACCTATCTATCTATCTACCTATCTATCTATCTATCTATCTATCTCTGTCTATCTATCTATCTCTGTCTATCTATCTATCTATCTATCTATCTATCTATCTATCTATCTATCTATCTATCTATCTATCTATCTATCTATCTATCTATCTATCTATCTCTGTCTACCTATCTATCTATCTATCTATCTATCTATCTATCTATCTATCTATCTATCTGCTAATTATGTTACTGGGCGATGTTCTATAGCTTTTTGAACTCATCACAAGGATCCACAGGGCACACTGTCAAGCACAATATTGCTGTGGCAACCACAAGTGGGGCACCAACGGGCTTCACAATTGCCCGTCTTTTCCTTCGGTGCACGGCGTCCAAATTGCAATATTGGGTTGTTCGTCGGCCACGTGTAGTTGGAGGTAACCCTTGGTATCCTTGGTACTGTGCCAGCTGTCAAGCACCTGACCGACAGAACAGAAGCATGTGTCATCAAGAACCTAGGGGGTGATGAAATGACACATTTGAACAACGCGTCATGTGGGAAATCATCTTTGAGCGGGTCATAAAGGTGATATGACATATTGCAACAGCCAAGCGACAGCGTGCAGAGGGATGTGTTGATTTGACCTAGTCAGGAAATGTGTTGCACTTTAGAACAGCTGTTGCGCGTTGTGCAGATGCTTCACGCACGCAACATGGGTTTACAATCTCCCACTGGCTGGCGGTTTCAAAAATAGAATTTCTATGAACTTCTAATATGTAATTATATCTGTATATAAGTATATTATATCTCTGTATTTGAGTTCGATGTTCTATTCTCGTATCCCTTTTCTGCTTGATGAACGAAAGTTGGCGGCGGTCAAGGCGACTAAGACCAAGACCGTTGGTGCTCAGGAGGCGTTTGTTGATGCCTGGGAAAGATATGTTTATCATGGGAAGATTTGCCATGAACCGTGGGGACTTTATACTGTAACTGTTCGGGATACAATGCGGATGCAACCATACATAATATGTATATATCTATAAACGTATATCTATATATATATATATGTATATATAGATGTGGAAGGGACCTTTTTGTATAGAATGACAGGGTTTGGGAAAAAAACCTTACAAGACCTACAATTTCATTTGCCGCCGCTCCACCCTTTCAAATTTCCATCTCGCTTCTGAGGACCTCAATTACTATTCCATAGGAAAGGCTAGTCTAAAATCCGATCTCCATATTCATCTCCTTTTCAATGTTTCTTTAAATTCATGGCTGCATTTCCGTTGGCTTTCCTTCAAGTTTGCTGTCATATTTACTGGATCCTGCCCTTTGTACATTTCCTTTTCGAAATTTAAATTCCTAATGAAATTGTTTTTTCCGGTTCCTTCTGAAATTTGCATGCAAAGATCAATTTCCTTTTAATTTCTCTTTGGAGCTATTTCCAACGTTCGTTGGAATAATTCTCTTTGGACACGATCCAAAAACGGCGGCGCCATTACAAAGCATAGGGCGGGCCAGGGCATTTAAGCCGTCTGTGTGTAAAAGTTTCTGTTGTGTAAAAGTGTTTGGGTGGCAAATCTGTGTGTAAAAGCGTCTGTGTGTAAAAGCGCCTGTGTGTAAAAGCGTCTACATATGTGTAAAAGCGTCTGTGTGTGAAAGCTTCTGTGTGTAAAAGCTTCTGTGGCTAAAAGCTTTTGTGTGTAAAAGTGTTTGTGTGTAAAAGCATCTGTGTGTGAAAGCTTTTGTGTGTAAAAGCGTCCGTGTGTACAAGCGTCTGTGTGTAAAAGCGTTTGTGTGTGAAAGTGCCTGTATGTAAAACCGTCTGTGTGTAAAAGTGTTTGTGTGTAAAAGCTTCTGTGTGTAAAAGCTTCTGTGTGTAAAAGCGTCTGTGTGTGAAAGTGCCTGTATGTAAAAGCTTCTGTGTGTGAAAGCTTTTGTGTGTAAAAGCTTCTGTGTGTAAAAGCTTTTGTGTGTAAAAGCGTCTGTGTGTAAAAGCGTCTGTGTGTAAAAGTGATTGTGTGTAGAAGCGCTTGTGTGTAAAACCGTCTGTGTGTAAAAGAGTCTGTGTGTAAAAGTGTTTCTGTGTAAAAGTGTTTGTGTGTAAAACCGTCTGTGTGTAAAAGCGTCTGTGTGTAAAAGCTTCCGTATAAAAGCTTCTTGTGTGTAAAAGCGTCTGTGTGTAAAAGTGTTTGTGTGTAAAATCGTCTGTGTGTAAAAGTGTCTGTGTGTAAAAGCGTCTGTGTGTAAAAGCGTCTGTGTGTGAAAGCTTCTGTGTGTAAAAGCGTCTGCGTGTAAAAGCTTCTGTGTGTAAAAGCTCCTGTGTGTAAAAGGGTCTGGGTGTAAAAGTGTCAGTGTGTAAAAGCTTCTGTGTGTAAAAGCGCCTGTGTGTAAAAGCGTCTATGTGTAAAAGCGTCTGTGTGTAAAAGCTTGTGTGTGTAAAAGTGCCTGCGTGTAAAAGCGTCTATGTGTAAAAGCGTCATCTGTGTAAAAGTAACAGCGTGTGTAACAGCGTCTGTGTGTAAAAGCGTCCGTGTGTACTGTGTGTAAAAGCGTCTGTGTGTGAAAGTGCCTGTATGTAAAGGCTTCTGTGTGTGAAAGCTTTTGTGTGTAAAAGCTTCTGTGTGTAAAAGCGTCTGTGTGTAAAAGCTTCTGTGTGTACAAGCGTCTGTGTGTAAAAGCGTCTGTGTGTGAAAGTGCCTGTATGTAATGGCTTCTGTGTGTGAAAGCTTTTGTGTGTAAAAGCTTCTGTGTGTAAAAGCTTCTGTGTGTAAAAGCTTTTGTGTGTAAAAGCTTCTGTGTGTGTAAAAGCTTTTGTGTGTAAAAGCGTCTGTGTGTAAAAGCTTCTGTGTTCAAAAGTGTTTGCAATGCAAACTATTGTCTTGTACTTGTGCTATATTGTCTTGATACTGCTCTTCTCGACTGCCTATAACACATCTTTAACATATTGTTTTGTAATATGGTGTCTCCATATAAACAAGAGAAGACCCTGCTCCTCTACGCTCTCGGGCCATCCGTCGTCTAGTTAAGATCATTCAATATTGCTCGGATGGGTTTGCTGTAACCTTACATGGGAGTATACTTGCCTATCATGTCTGTTGGAATCACCCAGGGCATTGGATGCAATGGCTCTCTCCGATTCCAAAGACAACCGGGGCAACGATTGGATTCCTTTTGAGTATGTTGAGTCTTCTTGGTTTGGGTTGGCCTCTTTCGTGTCATTCTTTAGGTGACAAGGCGATTCAGTCCAATGCGATTTGGATCTTGAACAGAGCACTACATTTTCCATAGATCATCCCTCTGACCGGCAGGCGGAAAAGGTGATTCCACGGGCCAAAAAGGCTTCGCAGGTAACACCCCGGGGTGCTGGCAAAGCGGGACCGGGTAGATGGTAGGTTAATGCCTCCAGGGGCAAATTTTAAAGATTCATGTGTGCGTGGGTCACCATTAAAGGGCTTGAACCCCATGCAATGTACAGTAACTCTTTATTTAAATTATCTTACGTGGACTAATTACATAGGGAGCTAAGAATCATACCCGTAGATGGATATGTAGTTTGACCCGCGATGTTCGAGTGCCATGGCCATACTTATTTAACGATTTGATGATTACCTCAGGGTGTTGGACACTGTCTAAAACATCTAAAATTAAAACTACACATGGAGGAAAACATGGAAATAGATGGGCATACTGTATTTAGATACCGCCAACCTTTTCTTATATTTTTCTTTTAGGTAGCAACCAGGCTACAGCTGTGCATCCTCAGCTAGGCAGATGTCGAGCAGATCAGCTCGGAAGAAGAGTCCCTGCCGAAAAAGGAGGGGCAGCAGCTGGAAACCCATTCCGGAAAGAGCCAGATTTTTGCTTTCATCGCTTTATTTCTTTGTATGTTTCCCGTTTGATTTCCATCCTTGGCTGGGATAGGGATCATGACTCATGTATTCTGTCAGCCGTTGGGCTTTGATTCGCTTGGGCTTTGAGACATCCAGCATCAAACGTCGAGCTAAGAGATTCTGATCCAATGGACCTGGCGGCAAGGCGCCTTGCCGCCATGTTTGGCATGTTTTAATGTTTTACTAACATTCCAACGATGCCCAGGTGTTACCGATTGTTACTGAGCATTCCCCCCAGCCACAAACTCGCCACTCACCTCGAAACGTGCACTTTCAAGGTTAGTAAAAGGGTCTGTATGTATATATAATTATATATATATATGGAAACTTTCAAAATGTCAAACGTTACAAAGCTTGAAACGTCATCCTGGCGATGTTCATGTTGTAGGAAGCTACCTATAGATTTGTGTTTGTTGATGTTTTTTGTGCCCTTTATTTTGATTCTTTCTTAGCTTTTTGAACATGTATCGAGAGAAATGTGAATGGCAACAAATGACAGCATTCCAATCGACATCAACTGACTGCAGATTTTTAGATGCTTTCCAGGTGAGTTTATACAAGGCCACCCCCAGTTCCAATTGGGGCCTTCCGGCCTTCCACAGCAGGACTCAGCAGGCACGAAGCGCTCCAACGGTTCCACAGCGGAGGCAAAGAGTTGGGGCCATGGATCAGAATTGGGCCCCTTGAAATAGGATGGTTTACTATTTGCTAGTATCTAATATTGGTAAAGCACAGTAAATTACCCATATAATGAACTATTTTGATGGTTTATGCCAACCATTTTGTGGTAAATGCTGGAACTGTTTGTTATTGCTTTACTCACACCAGTAGAATTGTTATTGCCAATATCATCCAAAATCGATGGTTTACGCAACAGAGGATTGACACCTAGGGGATCTCTCTGGGGGTATGCACTCAATTCTTACACGCCCGGTTTTGATTGATCGGTGCCCATCGGCCGACCTCAGTTTTGTGAAATATCGTGGTTTGCCCAAATGAGCTGGATGCTTTTGTAATGACTTGGGTTTGCCGGATGTTTTTAATTTTCAATTTGTTAATGGCGAATTGAAGGACATGGCTAGGGAGGGAATAGATTTCTGGGCCCAGCAAGGAAGAACCAGAGGGCAAGGACATGAAAATAAATTCAATCATGAAGCGAAATTCCGTAGAGTTCATTCTATGAGAATGATGTATTAAGACACCTCTGGATTTGCGTGTGTGTGTGTGCGAAAAACCGCGGGGTGTATGTGTTTCAAGCCGTTTTTGCAGGCTCAAATTGTTTCCTCTCTGTTCTGCCCAAAAAGGAAACAACCTTGAAAAAGGTGTTGTGAAAGGACCCCCGGTGAGAAAATGAAGGAACCAGAAACCAGCAAGCCCTTGAAAAAGGAACATGCTGAAGCTGGTCCTTGTAACAATAAAGGAAGGCCAGCCGGTAGTGGTACAACATCCCATGCAAGAAAACAGAGACGGGCAACGGCCGCCTTGGAAAAGGTAACCGGTGCAACCGCGAATCCTTGGGAAAAGGATCAACAGTGGGCATGGGCTGAAACAGAAACCAGCAAGCCCTTGAAAAAGGAACATGTTGAAGCTGGTCCTTGTAACAATAAAGGAAGGCCAGCCGGTAGTGGCACAACATCCCATGCAAGAAAACAGAGACGGGCAGCGGCCGCCTTGGAAAAGGTAACCGGTGCAACCGCGAATCCTTGGGAAAAGGATCAGCAGTGGGCATGGGGTGAACCAGAAACCAGCAAGCCCTTGAAAAAGGAACATGCTGAAGCCGGCCCTTGTAACAATAAAGGAAGGCCAGCCGGTAGTGGCACAACATCCCATGCAAGAAAACAGAGACGGGCAACGGCCGCCTTGGAACAGGTAACCGGTGCAACCGCGAATCCTTGGGAAAAGGATCAACAGTGGGCATGGGCTGAAACAGAAACCAGCAAGCCCTTGAAAAAGGAACATGTTGAAGCTGGTCCTTGTAACAACAAAGGAAGGCCAGCCGGTAGTGGCACAACATCCCATGCAAGAAAACAGAGACGGGCAGCGGCCGCCTTGGAAAAGGCAACCGGTGCAACCGCGAATCCTTGGGAAAAGGATCAACAGTGGGCATGGGGTGAACCAGAAACCAGCAAGCCCTTGAAAAAGGAACATGTTGAAGCTGGCCGTTGTAACAATAAAGGAAGGCCAGCCGGTAGTGGCACAACATCCCATGCAAGAAAACAGAGACGAGCAGCGGCCGCCTTGGAAAAGGTAACTGGTGTACGTGTTGGAACTCCTTAGGCATGTAACTGCAGATGAAGAACAATGAAGAACAATCCTTCGCATAAGTGCTTGGGAGCGTTTGCCGAATGGTCGGACAACATGGCGGATGAGCAAAAGAAATGCGCTGCTGCTGGGCAAAGGGAGCGCTGCAAGATCTACGAAGTTGCAGGTTTTGATTAATTAAACCCAAACTGCCTAGCGGCTTAGCCATCATAATAAGACATAATAACACATAGTTATAGTTAGGCAGCTCGCCCTTTTCGGTCCTGAAACAGTTCGGCCGCCCTCGGAGGAAGCAACGAGCGGAGCCAAAGCTTCAAAAAAAGATAAGGAAGTGAAGCAGGTGGGGCCCGGAAGCGCTGGTTGGGATGGTTTGTGGGCAAATCAGCGCCCTAGGACCTGACCGAGCCCGTTAAACAACTCATAAAACTGCAGAATCATCCTTAGAAACTGTCAAGGACATGTTTATTTATTCTACGGTGGTTTAATCTTTTTTGTGCCTTTTCTCAGGAGATTGGGTCAGCTGCCACATTTGCGTACACGTGCATATTCCCCATATTTTGCATGCATTGGTTGATTGTGTGTGATTTGGATAGGTTGACAAAGTGCTCACTAAAAGGTACTTGTAGACTTGTGGTTGCTGCTTTGGAATCGCTGGGGCAGATTGCAGTGATTTTTCAATCTTGACACAGCTGAAGGAAGTTCCATGCAGTAGCTTGGTTGGTAGGTTTGCCTTGCAAGCGGACCAGCCACAATGCACAGGTCCTGTTAAATCATCAGAATCATCATCGTCATCGTCATCGTCACCCTCATCATCCTCATCATCATCATCATCATCATCATCAGGGTGTGCGAGCCGCATTTACCCAATTTATTTCGTCCCACACAAAATCAGAATTATTGTTGTGAGGCAACTACATAGAGTGACCAGGAGAACGGTCAACCATAGCAAGCTGACAATATTTTTCTGCTTGAGACACCAGGTTTATCACACCCCATCAACCTCAACACTTGAAAACGCTGCGGCGACCAATACAAAACCAGCACCCAAAAACAGTCGAAATCGTATACTTTGTGTTGTTTTTCTTCTGGACAGCGGCGCAGTGTTCATGTTACTTCCAACTTGTTCTCTTGTATCATTTCCATTCCAGAGACTGTTACGCTTTGCAGATGGTTGGGATGGTTGTGATGTTTGTGGTGGTTCAAGTGTTCAATTCTTGTGAAGATCCCCATATGGTTCCTGTCGTTCTCGCCCCTTCACCACCCCCCCCCCGCTAAACACATCTATTTTTCCAGGCAGATGGTTCCACCATCCGGCCATTCCGTTGTTGTTCTAGATTGATATGGTTCCCCTATTGCAACCCTGAAAAGGATAGAAACAGCTAGATTTGCTCCTATCATATAGTAGCATTTTGGACTTTTCTCATTTGTATTTTTGGTTTATGAGTGTATATGTTCTATGCATTCGTTTGAAGATTGCGAGATATTGCCATCCTTGGTGCGACATCCAAGCCAGACTCGCCAGGCCGTGGCTCCCAACTTCCAAGTGCCACAGACACCGCTCATGCGACAGGTCGAAGGCGTGACACGGGGATGTTTGCGGAGGAAGTTGGGGTTTGGTCTGGAAAAAATGGTGGGGGTATACTGGGGATATAACGGGGAACCATAAGAAGAATGAGTGTGTCTTGAAGATGGTGGAATTACAGTCACAAATCGTGGTCTTCCCTGGAAAATGTGACATAATATGATATAGAGGGCTGTATAAATAATGCGGATATAAGCAACAATGTATGACTTGGGTGTATCTAAGAATGGGGCATGACCGCAAACAGATCCAAACAGCAATTTAGACGTGGAACATCATCATGATAATGATAATCCACCGGAATGCGGGGGTACATATTCTATTTTTAGACAAGCCAATCCGAAGAAATGCCTGTTCTAAGGTGGCATAGGCCACTGACTGATGTTAGCAACAGTAGAGGATGGATACAACCGTCGGACAATGGGCATTGTCTACATATTTATGATTGTGATGTGATATAAGCAGCAACTGGTTGCATATATATTTATATTTACAGCACATACAAACACACGCATATGCAGTATGTACTATACAGTGTATATACGTATATATATATATATATAGATAGATAGATAGATAGATATTATATATATATATATGTGTGTGTAAGTGTGTTGCTTACTTTCCAGGTGCACATGAATTGCCGGTAATTCGTTGCCATGTGTTGTTTTGTTGGTGAAGTGAGGTGAGTGAATTGTGAAGATGAAATGGACCTTGATTCAGGCCATTCAAGGTCAGATGGTTTTTTTCAGGCCATTGTTGGGATGTTCAATTTCCTGGTGTGTAGTTGGTTTTCACCCTCACCACCATGGAGTAAGCTGAATTAAACGCATAGATGTCTAGGAGAAGTGAGAGAGAAAGGGACAACAGTATTGGCAGTTTCTTTAGCAGCTATGATCATCCAAATTGATCCATCTTCGGATGGATCCACCAAAGAGATTTCGTTGGGAAACAAATCGCTATTTTTCATTTTTTTGTGTTTGGGATGACCATCCCAAACCCAATGGTGCAATATTGGAAAGTCCATGTAAGTCCCAGATTGTTTTATCTCAACTTTTGCTGGCTCATGTCCCATCATGAGCTGTGTCATGGTCAAAACACGGGACGAATCATTCCGCATTGCTCGGGAATAATCTTTTCCCAAGAGTCCCAAGAGTTCCTATTATTATTCATCAATTGGGTTTAGTATGCCTAATAACATCATTAATTCATAGGAGAGAAAATTATGCCTAACAGGCCCATTAGTTGGAGAGATCCGTTTAATGATGGTGAGATACTAACCCATATTATATCATTACCATATTGTTGGCTATAAACACCACCTATACCCTCATTTTATCCCCAATCTTATTGGTTCGCCATTCTTGAACCCAATGTCAGCCGGGTGACCATGGCATCCCAGCTGCAGCACTGAAGTTGGCCGCAGGAATGATCAAGGCGCACCACCATTCAGATGCCTTTCTGAAGGAAACCACGGACTACGTCAAGCGTTTCACGCTGCACACGGAGGCGTGGGCGGGCGTGGGTTTCATCTGCCTCGCGCGCGTGCCTTGCTGCGTGGTTTGAATCAATCCTGTTGGTGAGGAAGGAACTAATGAGCCATGATGAGGATTCACGTTCAAGAGTGCATACTTTGTCGCACCAGGGAACTACTCAGAAACTATGAAAAATGTTCCAACCTCATGATGGATTGTCCAGTTTCATCTTGTTGTGGGATCTTGCTGTCCTTTATTCAAACGAAACAGTCTTGGCTCTGCCAAGGATCCCTACCAGATCTGGCTAAGGCAATACCCATGGGAATTGCTGGGAATGTCCATCTTATCCATGTCTGTACCTCTCTCTCTCTATATATAGTTCAGTTCTTTTTTAATTGGCATATAATACACACATATAGATAATATCAATATAATATAGACACGTAATCATATGGGCTCATACATGCATGCATGCATGCATGCATACATACATACATATACGGTAACGACATTTAAATATGTGGAGGGCGGGCCATACCACGAGGCCCCGGGGGTAGTATGAAATACCAGTTCGTATATTTAAATGTAGTTACCGTATGTTTAAATGGATTGGATTCCGTATGTTTAAATGGTCGGGCGGGCCAAAGAAAACCTTCCAGGAGGTAGTCTAAAATACCTGTTCGTATATTTAAAAGTCCGTATATTTAAATGTAGTTACCGTATATATATATATATACATGTTTATTGTGTATATAATAATATGTATACAACGCCTGGGCGGCTTTGCCGAGGCGTTGCCAGTGTGGTTGGTTCCCATCCCCACTCAACTTGTTTTCAATTTGCATTTATTTTTTTAAAGTGGGAAGACGAACAAGAATCTAAACTCCTACCTCTGTTAAACTGTTCATTCACGCGGGATGATGTTTTTGAATACAATCCCAATTCCCACCTTTGTTAAGCTTTTCATTCATTTGGTAGGACGAAGAAGAATCTAAACTCCCTCCCATGTTATACTTTTCAGTCAATTGGGAAGATTTGAGAAGATGAAGAATAATCTAATTTCTCACCCCTGTTAGACTTGCGATTCCAGTCGGAAGATGAAGAAGAGCTGCCACCCCGGACAAAGCCCAGGCATTTTGCCGATATATATATATATATATATTTATATTTATTTATTTATTTAGTTAGTTATTTATTTACATATATATATAACATGCTACCCTCCCCAAGACCAACGTTTTCATGTGTGTATGTATGTATGTATTTAATGTATGTAATGTATGTATGTAATGTAATGTAATGTAATGTAATGTAATGTAATGTAATGTATGTATGTATGTATATGTATGTATATGTATGAATATGTATGTATATGTATATGTATGTATGGTTGGTATGTATGGTTGGTATGTATGGTTGGTATGTATGGTTGGTATGTATGGTTGGTATGTATGGTTGGTATGTATGGTTGGTATGTATGGTTGGTATATATGGTTGGTATGTATGGTTGGTATGTATGGTTAGTATGTATGGTTGGTATGTATGTATATATGTATGTATATATGTATGTATGTAATGTATGTATGTATGTATGTATGCATGCATGTATGTATGTATTGTATGTATTGTATGTAATGTATGTATGTATGTATGTATGTATGTGTGTAATGTATGTATGTATGTATGTATGTATGTATGTATGTATGTATGTATGTATGTATGTATGTATGTATGTATGTATGTATGTATGTATGTATGTTATGTATGTGTGTATGTATGTATGTATGTATGTATGTATGTTATGTATGTGTGTATGTATGTTTGCATGGATGTATGTATGTATGTATGTATGTATGTATGTATGTATGTATTGTATGTAATGCATGTAATTTATGTATGTATGTAATGTAATGTAATGTAATGTAATGTAATGTAATGTAATGTAAGTATGTATGTATGTATGTTTGTATGTATGTATGTATGTATGTAATGTATGTAATGTATGTATGTATGTATGCATGCATGCATGCATGCATGGGTGTATGTATGTATGTATGTATGTAATGTATGTATGTAATGATGTATGTAATGCATGTATGTATGTATGTATGTATGTGTATGTATGTATATGTATGTATGTATATGTATGTATGTATATGTATGGATGTATGTATATGTATGTATGTATATGTATGGATGTATATATATGTATGTCTGTATGTATGTATGTATGTATATGTATGTATGTATATGTATGTATGTATATGTATGTATGTATATGTATGGATGTATGTATATGTATGGATGTATGTTTATGTATGGATGTATGTTTATGTATGGATGTATGGTTGGTATGTATGGTTGGTGTGTTGGTTGGTTTGGTTGGTATGGTTGGTATGTTTGGTATGGTTGGTATGGTTGGTATGGTTGGTATGTATGTATGTATGTATGTATGTATGTATGGTATGTATGGTATGTATGGTATGTATGGTATGTATGGTATGCATGGTATGTATGGTATGTATGGTATGTATGGTATGTATGGTATGTATGGTATGTATGGTATGCATGGTATGTATGGTATGTATGGTATGTATGGTATGTATGGTATGTATGGTATGTATGGTATGTATGGTATGTATGGTATCTATGGTATGTATGGTTTGCAATGTATGCACTGTATGTATGTAGGTATGGAAGGATGTATGCATGTATGCATGCATGTATGTATGTATGTATGTATGTAATGTATGTAATGTATGTAATGTATGTAATGTATGTAATGTATGTAATGTATGTAATGTATGTAATGTATGTAATGTTTGTAATGTATGTAATGTATGTAATGTATGTAATGTATGTAATGTATGTAATGTATGTAATGTAATGTAATGTAACGTATGTATGTAATGCATGTAACGTATGTATGTAATGTATGTATGTATGTATGTATGCATGCATGTATGGTATGTATGGTATGTATGGTATGTATGAATGTAATGTAATGTAACGTAATGTAATGTATGTATGTAATGTAATGTAATGTAATGTAATGTAAGTATGTATGTATGTATGTATGGTATGTATGGTATGTATGGTATGTATGGTATGTATGGTATGTATGGTATGTATGGTATGTATGGTATGCATGGTATGTATGGTATGTATGGTATGTATGGTATGTATGGTATGTATGGTATGTATGGTATGTATGGTATGTATGGTATCTATGGTATGTATGGTATGCAATGTATGCACTGTATGTATGTAGGTATGGAAGGATGTATGCATGTATGCATGCATGTATGTATGTCTGCATGTATGCAGCGTATGCATGTATGTATGTCTGCATGTATGCAGCGTATGCATGTATGCACGTATGCATGTATGCATGCATGTATGTATGTATTGTATGTATGGTATGTATGTCATGTATGATATGTATGGTATGTATGGTATGTATGGTATGGTATGGTATGGTATCGTATGGTTTGGTATGGTATGTATGGTTGGTATGTATGTATGGTATGTATGGTATGTATGTATGTATTTAATGTATGTAATGTATGTATGTAATGTATGTGTTCATGTATGTGTTCATGTCTGTATGTCTGTATGTAATGTAATGTAATGTCATGTAATGTAATGTAATGTAATGTAATGTATGTAATGTATGTATGTAATGTATGTATGCAATGTATGTGTGTAATGTATGTATGTATGTATGTATGTATGTAATGTATGTATGTAATGTATGTATGTATGTATGTATGTAATGTATGTATGTAATGTATGTAATGTATGTAATGTATGTAATGTATGTAATGTATGTATGTATGCATGCATGCATGCATGGTTGGTTGGTTGGTTGGTTGGTTGGTATGGTTGGTATGGTTGGTATGGTTGGTATGGTTGGTATGGTTGGTATGGTTGGTATGGTTGGTATGGTTGGTATGTATGTATGTATGTGTGTGTATGTATGTATGTATGTATGTATGTAATGTATGTATGTATGTATGTCTGTGTGTGTGTATGTATGTATGTATGCATGCATGCATGTATGTATGTATGTATGTATGTATGTAATGTATGTAATGTATGTAATGTATGTATGTAATGTATGTAATGTATGTAATGTATGTAATGTATGTAATGTATGTAATGCATGTAATGTAATGTAGTGTAATGTAATGTAATGTAATGTAACGTATGTATGTAATGTATGTAATGTATATATGTATGTAATGTATGTATGTATGTACGTATGTATGTATGTATGTACGTACGTATGTATGTATGTATGTAATGTATGTAATGTATGTATGTATGTATGTATGCATGCATGCATGCATGTATGTATGTATGTAATGTATGTAATGTATGTAATGTATGTAATGTATGTAATGTATGTAATGTATGTAATGTATGTAATGTATGTAATGTAATGTAGTGTAATGTAATGTAATGTAATGTAACGTATGTATGTAATGTATGTAATGTATATATGTATGTAATGTATATATGTACGTATGTATGTATGTATGTATGTATGTACGTACGTATGTATGTATGTATGTAATGTATGTAATGTATGTAATGTATGTATGTATGTATGTATGTAATGTATGTAATGTATGTAATGAATGTAATGTATGTAATGTATGTAATGTATGTAATGTATGTATGCATGCATGCATGGTTGGTTGGTTGGTTGGTTGGTATGGTTGGTATGGTTGGTATGGTTGGTATGGTTGGTATGGTTGGTATGTATGTATGTATGTATGTATGTATGTATGTATGTATATGTATGTATGTGTATGTATGTGTATGTATGTATGTATGTAATGTATGTAATGTATGTAATGTATGTAATGTATGTAATGTATGTCATGTATGTCATGTATGTAATGTATGTCATGTATGTAATGTATGTAATGTAATGTAGTGTAATGTCATGTAATGTAATGTAATGTAATGTAACGTATGTATGTAATGTATGTAATGTATGTATGTAATGTATGTATGTATGTATGTACGTACGTACGTACGTATGTATGTATGTATGTACGTACGTATGTATGTATGTATGTAATGTATGTAATGTATGTAATGTATGTAATGTATGTAATGTATGTAATGTATGTATACTGACCACCAATGACTTAGGACTTGTCGGAGATACCCTCAAAATGAGATTTCCTATCTCATGTGTATGCAGCTGAAAACTGCACAACTCCTTCCAACGCACATGACTTAGGAACTTCTCAGGACAAAAAACTATGTCAGATTCCTAAGTCATGTGTGTGCATCATGCACTTTGCATGCTCCGGATGATGCACCAAAACAGTTCGTTTTTGCCATGCCATGCTCATTTGCAGGACATGAGTTGGGAGTTAAGGATGGGGTCATTTACAGTGACCTTCCCATCTCATGTGGTTTTTCAACATAGACGTTGCTTGCACAGACTGATGAGTTGGGAGTTGTGGGCCACAACTCCTATCTCACATAAACCCTTAACTCCTAAGTCATCAGTACCTAGTATAATGTACTGTAATGTAGTGCAATGTAATGTAAAGAAACGTAATATAATGTAATGTAACGTATGTATGTAATGTATGTAATGTATGTATGTATTGTATTGTATTGTAGTGTAGTGTAGTGTAGTGTATTGTATTGTATTGTATTGTATGTATTGTATTGTATTGTATTGTATTGTAATGTAATGTAATGTATGTATGTATGTACGTATGTAGGTATTTAATGTATGTAATGTGTGTAGGTAGGTAGGTAGGTAGGTAGTTAGGTAGGTATGTATGTAATGTATGTATGTATGTATGTAGGTATGTAGGTAGGTCTGTATGTATGTAGGTATGTATGTATATTTGTAGGTAGGTAGGTATGTATGTATGTATGTATATAAATATAGAGCTAGAGATATCCTTCCAACAAAGTAGAAAACGTAGGCAAAAGTAAAGAACAAAGTAAAACGTTAAAGCCCTTTACAGAAGCAGTATCCCTACAACATATAGAGCGTTTCCCTAAACATCCAGGGCCCCTTTCTGGAGAAGTCAGTCTTCCTTTCAGACAATTACTCAGCCTTTGTTCAGTCATACAGCATTTCTTTCAAAACAGCAGAATCCTACAACAACCTGCACAGTGTGATTACCATTCAGTATTGCTGTCAAAAGTGCAATGGTCGATGCACATTGCAACATTCCTTGGAAAAAAGATTGTTGTTAAAGGAAAATGCTGCTCACAGGTTACAATCTGCCTTGAAGACAAGATATTCCCTTAGAAAAGAACCCATATTCTTGCAAGATTTTTTTAAGTGTGGAAAGATAAACTACGTTTCTTTAATGGAGCTCAGCCTTCCTCGCATTTTCTTGTATGACCATTGTTTAAGGAAAAACCTAACTTCTTCGAAATACAGTAGTTGCCTAGAAGACAAGGTATCCGATTAATTAAGTAACAGTATGTGTATATATAGATATATATCCTTGCAGAAAAATACATTATGTGGACAGGTGTAATACATTTCTAGAGAAGTTCAGCCTCCCTCTCATTCACTTTTCTGCATGTCATGTGTTTTTACTGGAAAGGCTATACGTTTTCAAAATATATAATCTTACCTGTTTTGTTCAGATGTATCGCCCGTAATATGGAAGGGCATACTGCATACATACATCCCTGGCCTGTTTCCTTCAAAAAACACTGCATGCACCCAAGGGCTCTACTTCATAGTGATGCTTCTTTGTATTATTGCATGCTTTTCAATCAAATGGTTCACTCCCTTGTGAAGGAAGTTGTTTGCAGATACTTGCACCAAAACTTTCTTTGAGGAATACCGCAATCAATTGGTTCAAACGATTGCTTCAAGGATTCCATTCTGAAGCAATGCTATCCTCCTTTTTGCAATTACTTTCCTCTTTAACAGAACTTTGCACAGCTCTAAGTCTTATTCAAAATACTTCTATGTTCCTTTCAGAGAAAGCTGCTCCTCTATAACGTTGCACAGCTGTCAGTGTCCTTTCAATGAATGCTGCGCTCCTTCATAACTTTGCACAGCTGAAAGTCTGTTTGAACATGACCCGATATTCTATTCAAGGAAAACTGCATTCCTTTGTAACTTTGCACAGCTGCAAGTCTCTTCGGGAATAACTCTATGTTCCTTTCAATAAATGCGGCGCTCCTTTAAAACTTTGCACAGCTGTAAGTCTCTGTGAGAATAACTCTATGTTCCTTCAAGAAATGCTGCACTCCTTTTTAACTTTGCACAGCTGCAAGTCTCTTTGAACATAAATCTATGTTCCTTTCCAAGGAATGCTGCGTTCTTGTTTAGCTTTGCACAGCTGTAAGTCTCTTTGAACATAAACCTAGGTTCCTTTCCAAGGAATGCTGTGCTCCTTTGGTACAAAATGGTATCACTTTATGCGACCAAGAAATATCATATTCTTTGAGAATACTGCTGCGCAAGGCCTTTATATTGGCGGATTTTGCGTTGAAAACAAATTTCAAAGTACATGCTGAAAGTTGTTTACTTATTGTATGTTCAAGCCTTTTCTGTGTTGTATTTTCCCATGGTTTTAAGTGTATAACTTGCTGCGAGGGCCGAGGGTTCTCAAACCATGAGAACACTAACAAAAAATGCACACCTAGATGATGTCCATGGAAGGTGGCTGAGTAGACATGGTGTTTGATTCAGTTTGCATACTGCATACTTGCAAGTGTGTGCTTTGCTTAGTCCAATTTGTAATTATGCAATATCTTGCTGAACCTACTGCTACTCTTTAAGGATGTGGATATGCACTACAACCAAAGCCTCGAGAAAACCACCCAAAACAACACAAAACTGTTCGGAGAATGGTTGATCTGAAATTCGTATTTGTTTTTGTTTGGTGTTCAGTTGTTGTTTGTTTGTTTGTTTGTTTGTTTGTTTGTTAGTTTTTCGTCTTGCCACACTTAAAAAAACAATCACATCAAGGTGATAAAACAAAAAATACTTCACTTCGAATGATCCCCACCATGACATTTTTACATTTTCTTACTGGCAAATCTTCTGGCAATCTATCTGACATATCTTCTGGCATCCTATCTGGCATTCTATCTGGCATATCTTCTGGCATATGTTCTGGCATATCTTCTGGCATATCTTCTGGCATTCTATCTGGCAAATCTTCTGGCATTCTATCTGGCATATCTTCTGACATTCTATTTGACATTTTATCTGGCATATCTTCTGACATTTTTTCTGGCATTCTATCTGGCATATCTTCTGACATTCTATCTGACATATCTTCTGACATTCTATCTGGCATATCTTCTGACATTCTGTTTGGCATATCTTCTGACATTCTTTCTGACATTCTTTCTGGCATTCTGTCTGGCATATCTTCTGACATTCTATCTGACATCTTTTCTTCCCGTTGAGGTCCGGCAGTGCCCACTGCGATCTGGAAGTCGCGGTTGAGGTCCGGCAGTGCCCACTGCGATCTGGAAGTCGCGGTTGAGGTCCGGCAGTGCCCACTGGGATCTGGAGCTCGCGGTTGAGGTCCGGCAGTGCCCACTGGGATCTGGAGCTCGCGGTTGAGGTCGGGCAGTGCCCACTGCGACCTGGAAGTCGCGGTTGAGGTCCGGCAGTGCCCACTGCGATCTGCAACTCGCGGTTGAGGTCCGGCAGTGCCCACTGGGATCTGGAGCTCGCGGTTGAGGTCCGGCTGTGCCCACTGGGATCTGGACTGCGAGGGGGAGGCGGAGGAGGAGGAGGAGGCGGAGGCGGAGGAGGAGGAGGAGAACAGCTCTGATAAAATCTAACACCCTCACCTGGCAGGTGGGGAAAAACTCAAGTTGTTTTTTGTTTTTTGATGCTTTTGGCTTTACTTTCTTCTTGGCCGTGCAATGAAATTTTCAATTCCATGATTTTATCCATATAACCAAAAACCCTTGATTTTATTGTTTTTTTAGGTGTCAAGACGAAAAACAAACAAACAAACAAAAACTGAGGTAACACCAAACAAAAACAAACATGAATTTCAGACCAAACATTCTCCGAACAGTTTTGTGTTGTTTTGGGTGGTTTTCTCGAGGCTTTGGTTGTAGTGCATATCCACATCCTTAAAGAGTAGCAGTAGGTTCAGCAAGATATTGCATAATGACAAATTGGACTAAGCAAAGCACACACTTGCAAGTATGCAGATTGAATCCAACTTTCTTTTAAACGATATTAAATGGAAAAACAATGCAAACAAAATGCAGATTCAAAAGCCAAAGAAATCTTAAACATTGCAAATATTGATAACACATTGCAAAAGGGTAGGTCTTGGGGGGGATATATATATATAGATATAAATGTATGTGTGTGTGCCTAAAATATATTCTCACCTATTTTTTGAATTTTACAGACCTGTTTATACCAAGACGGACGCGGAGATATATACATCTAGAGAAAATACTACGGCCTTTGAGACCCATCACTGTTTCACTCAACCACTTTGACTCAGATGGGCTGGGGACCCTCAGCAACTTCGGCTGGTCAGTTCACGTGCATCCTTCAAATGCTCAACAGCACCGTTGCTTCGGGAGTGATGAGGGCATGCCGCGCGGAAACCCAGCAAAACGCGAGCCAGGGCCAGCGCGATGGTCACAAATTAGATTTCAGCATGAAACAAAAATGATTTTGTGGGATACTATTGGGGGAAAAAGGATAAACCAACTACCAACAGAATTAAATGATATACCACATATTTACTGGTATCCATAGGGATGGTCACCAATCCAAACCGGGATTTTAAGCCTATTCAAAAGAATCCGTTCTTGAGTGGATGACCATCACCCACATACCATATACGAGTGGGGGGGGGGGCGGAAAGTCTCTTTTGCCTTATTTCAACACGATATTGTTGTGGAAGCCAGCTGTTTGATCCACGGCCATATGGTTGAGCACAGCAAGATGGATACAGGAAGGCGCCCCCAAAGTAAGTTGGAGTGTAAGTAGGATAACAAGGATTTATGGCGGATACATGTGCAGTTTTATTTGTTATTATAGGCCATCTTTACAATTTATAACTGATAAGTCCGTTCCTTTTTCCTGTAGGAATTGTTGATGTTGACATGTTTTGGTTTGCGCGTGATTTGGTGGTTTGTGCACTTCAAACGATCCTCAGTGAGTGTGAAGTATTTGAACTGCCCCTTGACAATCACACAACAAGGGAGACCTTCCATTAGCAAGTCCATTTTGATCTATGTCGGCTTTCTTCTCTATTTATTCATGGTGTTTGTTTTTTTCCTGAAATCTCTTGCATCCCAAGGCTTGCAGTGTAATCTGAAAAAACATCCCTGGAGTCCCGGGGACTTCGCTGCAGGTGACACCAACCAAATCAAGAATGAACAAGACATCATTCTGCAGGTGCCCCATCCGGCCTGGGCTGCCTCGATGGCATTGCCTTCGTTGATCTGATTGAGTTTTGTGACTGAGGAACTGAGGATGATTGAAATCCCAGCCTCCCAGCCCTTTCTGGTGGAACATCTTAACATATACATTTATGATCATTTATGATCACATATATTTATATGTATAGAAGCACATATGCATATATATATGTATATATATATGTATA
>CAMXCT020000743.1:0-22500 GCA_947184155.2 Cladocopium goreaui
ATCTATCCTATCTATCCTATCTATCCTATCTATCCTATCTATCCTATCTATCCTATCCATCCTATCTATCCTATCTATCCTATCCATCCTATCTATCCTATCTATCCTATCTATCCTATCTATCCTATCTATCCTATCTATCCTATCTATCCTATCTATCCTATCTATCCTATCTATCCTATCTATCCTATCTATCCTATCTATCCTATCTTTCCTATCTCTCCTATCTATCCTATCTATCCTTTTTATTCTATTTATCCTATCGATCCTATCGATCCTATCGATCCTATCTATCCTATCTATCCTATCTATCCTATCTATCCTATCTATCCTATCTATCCTATCTATCCTATCGATCCTATCGATCCTATCGATCCTATCGATCCTATCGATCCTATCGATCCTATCGATCCTATCGATCCTATCGATCCTATCGATCCTATCTATCCTATCTATCCTATCTATCCTATCGATCCTATCGATCCTATCGATCCTATCGATCCTATCGATCCTATCGATCCTATCGATCCTATCGATCCTATCGATCCTATCGATCCTATCGATCCTATCGATCCTATCGATCCTATCGATCCTATCGATCCTATCGATCCTATCGATCCTATCCATCCCATCGATCCTTTCGATCCTATCGATCCTATCGATCCTATCGATCCTATCGATCCTATCGATCCTATCGATCCTATCGATCCTATCGATCCTATCGATCCTATCTATCCTATCTATCCTATCTATCCTATCTATCCTATCTATCCTATCTATCCTATCTATCCTATCTATCCTATCTATCTTATCTATCCTATCTATCTATCTATCTATCTTACTTATCTATCCTCTCTACCTTATCTATCCTAATCTATCCTATCTACCCTATCTATCCTATCTATCCTATCTATCCTATCTATCCTATCTATCCTATCTATCCTATCTATCCTATCTATCCTATCTATCCTATCTATCCTTCTATCCTATCTATCCTTCTATCCTATCTATCCTATCTATCCTATCTATCCTATCTATCCTATCTATCCTATCTATCCTATCTATCCTATCTATCCTATCTATCCTATCTATCCTATCTATCCTATCTATCCTATCTATCCTATCTATCCTATCTTATCTATCCTATCTATCCTATCTATCCATCCTATCTATCCTATCTATCCTATCTATCCTATCTATCCTATCTATCCTATCTATCCTATCTATCCTATCTATCCTATCTATCCATCTATCCATCTATCCATCTATCCATCTATCTATCTATCTATCTATCTATCCATATATCTATCGATCTATCTCTCTCTCTCTCTCTCTCTCATCTGTCTATCTAACTATCTAACTATCTAACTATCCATCTATTTATCCATCTATCTATCTATCCATCCATCTATCTATCTATCCATCCATCCATCTATCTATCTTTCTATCTATCTATCTATCTATTTATCCATCTATCCATCCATCTATCCGTCCATCTATCCATCTATCCGTCTATCCATCTATCCATCTATCCATCTATCCATCTATCTATCTATCTATCTATCTATCTATCTATCTATCTATCCATATATCTATCGATCTATCTCTCTCTCTCTCTCTCTCTCATCTGTTTATCTAACTATCTAACTATCTAACTATCCATCTATTTATCCATCTATCTATCTATCCATCCATCTATCTATCCATCCATCCATCTATCTATCTTTCTATCTATCTATCTATTTATCCATCTATCCATCCATCTATCCGTCCATCTATCCATCTATCCATCTATCCATCTATCCATCTATCCATCTATCCATCTATCTGTCTATCTATCTATCTGTCTGTCTTTCTGTCTGTCTATCTACCTGTCTATCTGCAAGCTTGAAAACCTTGCTATTCTAAGCTTCCTTCGGTGGGTCGTTAATAGTATTGTTTATTGTTGATTAATCATTGTCAATACCCTCTAGGAAACTTACACGACTAATTTATGGGACATCACATTTTGTTAATGGGTAAATCAATGATTATTTCATTGCTTTTTCAATAGCTATGTTAGTTTACCAGAGGGTAGTTGGTATATCGTTTGCTATATGGGTTTGTCTTGTAATTGGCTAGCCCAATAGGGGGTTATTGTGTTCCAGTCAACAGAACCATAATAGAAGCATTTTGGAGGTCCACCATTTTAAGACCCGCCCATATCTATAATATATACAAGTAATAAATAATACATATACAGATATATAAATACAAAAGTGTTGTATAGTTTACTAAATTATCGTTTACATGTAGCTGGTAGTTTGAAGATTATTTTATTACAGCTGCTGAAGATGTTTTGGTTTATTCTCCCAATAGAAAATCCGCTATTTGTATTGGGAATATTGTTTGTTTTTAGAGTGTTCCTTAAGCATTAAGCAAATTCAAGATTTGTTGAGTTGATATATCCAATATAATGCTACATATATTATATTTATATATATATCAGTATATATATATATATATGTGTATTTCCCTTTGCTAAAGATGTTATATATCTACTCTCATATAAGATCATTTGTATTGATTGAATGGCATTTATGCACAACATATGTTTTTTGCACACATACATCTGACTGATCCTGCTATTTCCTTAGCTGGCAGCTCAAGCACCCCAGGTGATCATACATTTGACTATGTATATAAACGTTTTTATTTATATATGCATATATAAATGGTGAATCAGATCCGTATGTCTTCCTGTATGCTTTCGGCATTTTCCGGCTGTTTAAATGCTAGGCGGGCCAGGAACTCCACGGATAAAAACACAAATCATCCGGTTGTTTTAAGGTGAGCACCGTATACATACATGTGTCATACATATTTCATGCCGAGAGTGGCAGGGGGGTCCTGAAAAGGGGCCAGGTAACCTACTGGAGGCGATTGCCTTGACATCCAATGAGGGACCTTGAGCTGGACATTTTCCAGGGTTTCAGCCATAGCAGCTTGAACCACTTCTACAAGCTGTTGTTCTCCACTTAATCTGTTGTTTGATAAACCCGGCTAATTTTATGGATATGATTACATATATATATATACATGTATACACATATATACGACCAGATAAATCATGATACATCCATGTTGACCCACTTACATACGTCCATTTCCTAACGATGGAAAGGGTCGGGGGCACCACCACGTGAATCAACTCGCAGAGCCAGGCTTACGAGTTCGTGAAACAGTGACTTGGTGGTGTGGTCAACAGAAAAGGGAAACCCAAGAAAGGGGAGCAGAGCCAAATATAAGCATATAATTGTATATAATATCATAAAATATAATTATTAATTATATATTTTATTAGATATATTATATGTTATATGTGTTTTTATATTATATATTTTATTTATCATTTACTATATTTTATATTTTTTATTATCTACAATTATTATTTATGAGTTTATAATTTTACATTATATATATTATATGTTATATTGTTTATTAGTAGTAATATTATTAGTATTATCATTACAATTATTATTCTTATTATTATTATTATTTTCATGTATCATTCAGAGCTTTCACATCCTGAATGATGTTTTATGTGCGATGATATGTTCTTGAAACTCATCGCATGGCACCAACGATGTGACCAGATTCCAACTCCATGGGCCACTTCCATATGTTTAATGATTGGAGCGTAAATCCCAGAAAAATATACCCATCCTGTTGCTTAAATCACTACGATAAGCACCAGAAAATGCCATTAGAATCCGAGGATAAATCAGGTTTTATTCAGAAATGCCATGCCATTAAATCCTATTGAAATTCCATGATAATCCCATGAATACCACATGAAAATCACACGAAAATCCCACCAAAATCCCATGAATCGAAGCCATGAAACCCACCTCGAAAAGTCGTCGGAAACCCAAGGCGCCCTGCCTGTCATACCATGGACAATGATCTGCAGCTGATGCGCACGGGAATGGATCTTTGGCGGCTTTTATTATATGTAGGAATGATAGTAGTGATTTTTAATGATCAGATATTTAGGATACAAGATATTTTTAGATTTATAGATGTTTGTTTATTTATATATATGGATTATATTGTTTTGATTTGTTCATAGTGATGCATACATCGGTATAATGGTTGATTTATGGAAGCTCAAAAAAATAATTTGATATATAGTGATGCATATAGTGATACATGTCATGTCCTCAGCTCACATGTAATAGATATATATATATACATACGTATGTTGATTTATTGTTTGAGAATTTGATTTCAAGTATAGCTGGTTGTATACATATAACATAATATCATGAAATTTATTTGTTTACACAATTATAATGATATCTAAAGGCAGGATGCATATATATATATATATGTATATATACATATTTATTTAATGTATAATATGTAAATATAGTGGTACTTATGAATATATATATATATTTATATATATATGTTCAATATGAATATACTTATGAATTGCAATGTGTACATATATATATATATATGATTTGTTTGTGTGTGTGATTGGCAGCTAAACATTTTGGAACATACTGGCAGTTTAACCAACCAAATGAGGATTACTTAGACCGATTAATTAATCCAAAACAAAAGATGGTTAAGCAGTAAAACACAGATGCAATGTGGTAAACCCAACCGCAACCTCGATTGGGTTTAGCTCATATTTTGGCAGTGGTTTTATTCCACCATGTTCTATCTTTGGGATTGGGTTCCCATGATTTTCCTATAGAAAAACACACGGTTGTGGAATACAACAATGTTTTGGTGTGGAAACTTGTGCGTCAACATCACCAGGTACCCGTGTTTTTTTTTGAAGTGGCAGAAAAAATGCCCATGTGCTTTCTTAAGGTTCTGATGATGATTTACATTCCAGGTTTGTTTTCCCACCGTGATACATCCTGGTGCATTGATTTTCAGTTGGGGACTGTGCAGATGACGCAAGGAATACATGATGAAACTCCTTGATGACAATTCCTATGAACGAAAGCAGATGCTATATGCCATCAAGGTGTTCCTTGGCGTGTGAGGCCTGGGATTCCAGCATTGAAGGTCAACTCCCTGAGATATGTTGTCCTAAAGTTCCAACAAGTTTGCCGTACATGTCTAGACTAGTTTCTGGAAGTAGCAAAGCGACATGATTATTTGGGGTGGCTTGAGAATGGCACCAATAGACCCGCATCAAGCAATTAATATACCGTATTCGCCATTCAATTCTTGTGGTCAATAATTCTGGGCCATACATACCCACTTCATCGCGATGACGGATATCCATTGCACATTGCTCTTGCTTCCCAAGCCTCGAACGTGAAATCACGTGCCTCTTCAAACATCTGTGTGGGCTGGTTTGATATAGAGAGAGAGTAATTAATTGTATAATTCGCTCCTGTAAAGCAATTTAATGTGGAGATCCTGCTACTTGTAGATCATCTCCAAAGAAATTATTGATTACCTATCATATATAAGGCTATAAGGCCTATTTTTTAGGGACTATCCCCACTAAATATTGCCTTAGTACCTCCATTTTAGGATCCTGAATTTCCCATTGAATAAAAATCCCACGTTGGGTCCAGATCCATTTTTCACAGTGGGCTGACTTCATCCCAATTAACGCATCCAAGACATTCTCTTAGAACGGTCGCCAACCTGAACCAACTAGGTCCAAATGGCCCAAATACCCAGTGCATTAATTAGTTGTTCATACATCGTATCCCAAACGATCATAATATTGATTAGTTTCCGATTTGATATCCCAACCGCCCTTGTTTAAGAATCATGACTATCCAGTGGTTAATTACATGTGCTTTTGTTTTTTCTCCTGACATCGGTCCGAGATGTCATGTCATGTCATGTTATATATATATATGCGTAAATTTGATTAATATCCAGAGCCTTAGTGATGATCATACAATCAATGATATCAATGCCCATTATATGCAATACTTCTAGATGATTGATTTTCCATCTGGGTAACCGTAGCAAAATCACCCACATTTGAAGTTGGCGAGGATTGATCTGACCAATCTGGGGCGGGAGACGCTACCCATCTTCGTGCCGGAGATTCGGAAGTCCCGTGGACGATACCGTGGACGTAAAGCAACCATGGTACCCTCTGGTAAACTAGAACATATAGCTATTGAAAATGGCCATTTATAGTGGATTTACCCATTGAAAATGGTGATTTTCCATAGTTATGTTAGTTTACCAGAGGGTAAGTGGATTTAAGTGGATTGCTTCTGGGTTGTCTATATAGTAATGCAACAGTTGTTTGTTGTTTTAATCGGCCTTTGCGATTTGTATATGGTTTATTCGTAGATTGGCTACTTTGTATATGGTTTAGTTATACATATTGGCTACTAGTATCACTGTTGTGGTTGTTGATGGCTGTTTGTTGATGGCTCTGCCTATGCTGAAGAAAGACAAATTGGAAAAGTTCAGATTGAGATGAAACAGTGTGAGCAGTGGTCACCTGGTAAATCATTGTGGATTGCTAAGAGTTATGCCCCGATGCTTCGCTATATGTCACATGCTTTGTTTCGACCTCTGAGTTGTTTTTCCTCGGCAATTCAATGCAGTTGACCCAGTGTGTTTGTTTGGGTTTGGCTCTAACCCACTATTTCCTTTCCACAGAAGTGATTGTCGCATCTTCCATGTTCTTCCCTCTTTTTTGCAGTGTATTCTTGGCTTCTCTTTTTTGGTCAGGTTCGCGCAAGAGAATGGAAAACAGATGATGGAGATGTATTGCGATCAAGACATTCTGATTCTGATGCTCAATGCTCCCTTCATCGTCCGCCTGGTCCTGGCCTTTGCCACCACCATCATGTCGAAACGACAGCCGCTGAGCAGCAAAGTGGTGCGACTGAAGTGATGGTGGGGTCCTACTTGGGCATTCCAGCAAGGTGATAATTTGATAAACAAATAAGTCAGTTATGTAAAGATTCTGCATTATATATATATATTATAGGTTGTATGTATTGTGTATTGAACAGCTCAGAAGCTGGGATATTTTTTTGGCTGGACGGACTTTCAGGTCCAATCGCATCAAGACGTTTTCTTCTGCCACCAGCGCGGATGCGCAGAAGATTTTGCGCGCCATCGGGCCTCCCAGCATGTTCCCAGCTAGCCTTGGAGGCAAGGTGGGGTAGCCTAGAAGGTAAGTGGCCCCCAAGTGCCAGGCATGAGATTATCAACCCAAGTATCAGGGGTATCTCCCATGTGAATGGGGTGGAACAACCCAGTTGTAAGAGGTATTGACCTACACTGTAGGTATTTGGTGGCTGAATATCCAGAACATGAACGCGCAATAGATGCGATAATGCATCAGCAGAATCTTGAAAATTCATGAAAAATCCCGCTCTTAAAAGCGCCGCAAGACCAATCTGGCCTCAAGATTTTGCACATCAAGATCTCTACATCTCCACGTTCAGTTCTCAACATGTATGCATTTGCAGCAGGGGTGAGCAGAGTAGGGGTGGCAGAGAGAATATCCATAGCTGGGCAGACACACTCACATACATCACACGCATAATCGCGTGTATCTATACATAATAACTAATTATGTACTGTACATACAGGCATGCATGCATGTATGCATACATGCAGACAGGGACAGACAGAAACATACACAGACAGGCCGAGACAGACGAAGACAGACAGAGACTGAAAGACATACATACATTACAAGTAAATTTACATTATATTACACTGCATCACATCACATCAATTACATCACATCTCATTACAGTACAGTACATACCTATAAATTACAGTATATATGTATTCATTATTCAAGCTTTATTTACATGTGCCATACGTGCCATATGACTTGTGACCGCCAGACTCATGCTAGGCTGACCAGGGCCATCCATAGCCCCAAGAGGTTTCGTATGCTCCAGGCACACGGAAGGAGCGCAGCATTCCTTTCTACTTCCCCTTGGCGCAGGATGATCCACAGAGGCAGGCCGCAGATTGGGGAAGCTTCCCTGGGATCACATATTATATTACATTGTGTTTCATCATATAATACCATATTACATAATTGAAATATATATATTATATATATATATTCTATTATATTATATACTATGTTTTTTTTATCATATTATATTTTAGTATATTACGATTCCTGAGATGTAGCCCCATTCATGCTTCACCATCATTTTCCCACTATAATAGCAATTCGAAGGTTTACCCTTTTCAGAGACACCCACATGCACGTATACTTCCAGCCATGCAATCAGAGGGAAGGAAACACAATAATTTTCAGAACTGTAAAGAAAACGTGGACAAAACAAAACTCATTAAAAAATCACGTGTCAATGGGAAGAGTCACGAATGTATTCCACATGTGTATATATATATACACATATTATATATATATATATATATGCACATATTATATATATATATTTATATTCATTTATGATTGGGGAAATCAACCGTTATTTTGATTAATGAATAGTACATTAACATATATATACATATATACATATATACAGTAGATTCATTCGAACTATGATTATTTACCTTCCAGTAATGTTATATGAATCAATATTAATCATGAACCATAACAAATGTCCATTGATTCTCCAATGACCATGGACACATCAATGTATTCCATTGATTCTGTAAGAGAACCTGCCATTCAATGAATCTACCATTCATGTTTGAATATCAGTTGGAAATCAGAATGAACATGTCAATTCTCTGTATCATTTTCCATGGCATCAGCATGTATTTTTCAATATTTACATCCCAAAATCAGAAAAGTTCTTGCTTCAGCTTGTCCATAGCAGCTCAGTATCAATATGAACAACACACATTCATAAAACCATAGCAATCTCCCATGGATTCTCCATGTTTTTCCATAGGATCAAGTCCTGGATGGCTCTCAGCAGCTCTGGCATCAGCCGCAGTGGCGCCAGCAATCCCCCGCCGCGGAACGAAGCCTTGGACGAAGCACCGAAGATCCTGTGCGGAAGCGGCGGCGGTTGGCCTTGGGGGCCTTGGTGGTGTTAAAATGATGAAAGTAGACCTTGGTCTTGGAGTTTTAGTGATTTCTTTGAACTATAATTAGATATAGTGTATCAGGACGAATAAAATGGTTGCGTCTTATAAACATCACCCTCAGCCGCGGATCAATGATCCTCATTTCGCGTGGCCTGCATGGCGGCTCGTATTTCAAGTCGGAATGAATTAAAATACTTTTGAAGCAAACCAGCTGATCCGCGATCCGCCATGTGATTCATATTATGATATGAAATCTATCAGGAATCTAAGGAGAGAGAGGCGGGAGAGGGTAGCAGCAGCTAGTCCAGAGGAACAACTTTCATCCTGGTGTTGTAGTATATAATTTATATAACTTATATAACGCATTGCTGTTTTCAAAGCAATGCATGGAATCTCAGATTGGATGACCCACATCAACTTGTGGGCAAACCTGCTCTGGATAGTCAAAACACCACTTGCACAAAAGTCTCGAAGGTTGGGTGCCCAGCCCAAGCCAGGATCCAAATTGACATCAGGCGACAAAGTGTTTCAGGATGGCTTGAAACATGTTGAAACCGGATATCTCCTAGATTTCTGGGGATCATAATCCCAACCCCTGCATGTTCCAAGGATGCCGTTGGGTGTGAACTCACTTTCCACAGATGTCGAGGAGGTCAAGGATGCAGAGTTGACGCCAAACACGGAGGTGCAGCTGGAACAAAGGAAATGTTGGGGAGAATCCTCCCAGTTGCAATTTTGAGATGTTACTGTAGAATGTGCCAAGATGCTTCCTGGAAGGTTTTCTGGCAATCCAAAATGTTAGAGTCTGTTAGAGTGAGAGTGTGCCAAGATACTGAAGGTGTTGGGGGTGAGGTCCGCCCTCATTTCATGAAAGTGAAGTACGAGAGGGAAAACATCCGTTCCCAAGGCAAGAGCATCCCGGTAAAGGACAAAATTCAGCTTCCATTGCAGCTGTCCCCAAAGTGGTCCGGTTTCTCACCTCGCTGATATATCCATGTATGAATGGCCTCCTAATACTGAGCTTGTATTTCGTTCAGATACCCCACACATGAAACGCTGGTGGAACTATAGTGTTGGACTTAGTTAGTCATGAATTGGGAGCCTTTGAGGCGAAATGATCTGACATATCTGACATGAGGGTGCTGGGCTTACTGTCCATGTCAATTCCATATCCCAAGGGCAATATATGGAAAATTACCCAAGCGAAATAGGCACGAGATCCTCAAAGTGGATGGTCTCAATCCAGGCTGGGCCGGGCGCCTTTGCGGATGTGGCCAATGTGGAACTGGAGGAACCCCAAGCGCCTCAAAGCCATGGCTGGTTCTGCTGCGCGGCCCCCTGAGCCCTGCGCAACGCACGGGGTGCAGGGTGGGGTGATGTATGATTTCTTTCAATCGGATCATGTTTCTTTTTTTGATGGGTTGTACATCTACTCTACTCCGATCTATCTATTTGTACACGTTGTTGTTTGCTTCTATGGGTTATGTTTACTGGCTATATATATATATTGTATACTGCTGTCACATATCTTTACTATGGGATGCTGTACTTGAAATTGAAACCCTGAGGAATTGAACTATATACAGTATGACTATTTAATATTTTTGTTTAATATATAATTACATGACAACATGACTAATTACATGACTAATTACATGACTACATGACAAACATGAATTGGCATTTGTTTGAATAAGAATGGTTGATTTAGGCAAGAGATACTTGGTGTTTCAAGTATAGTCCATTAGTTCATATACCTGATTACCTGGGATCCTTTCTTCGAGGGGTGGTTTCACCATCAACCAGCAGCAATATGTCGAAAGCAGATTTGATTCCAAACTGCCGGTTTTCTTTGTGCTACATACACATTTTCAGCCACAGACCTCGGAGTCAACAATCCATGTAGCTCTCAAGCATCTCGGGGTTGAAGTCCTGAAGTCCATGTTCTCACCACACTTTCGCGCTTCACCCCGATGTTAAAACAGTAGTCGTAGCTCGTTGGGAGGTTCTCTCAATTGAGAATCCTCCGGTTTGTTTTGTCCTGATGCGCCCCAGCGCGCCGACGGCACAGTCCATTTCTTGGTGCGCTGGACGCAGCAGATGGCACGTTGCGTTGATTTTATGGCAGTGTTTCAACGCTGCTGAGGCCTGGCTCCTGAAATGGGAGGCCAATTTTCTCATTGAGAGGTGTTCTCAATGCCGAGCCCTTCAATGGCGCAGATGTTCTGTTTTGTTTCAATGGCTTGGGGATTTGCCTATAATATAGGCAAACCAATCCGCTGAGAGAAGCTGAGATAATCGCTTAATGAAGGGAGTCACCATTTTGACCATTATTGAGCACTGCTTTTCAGTGCGTGATGATGCGTGCTGTTGAGCACATGATGAGAAAAAGTGAACAAAAAAACATGGTGCGGAGAGGGGACTGGCAGTGACTGACTTTTTTTTGTTGCATCATTTTGTTTCATTATGCACCGTAATGTGGCAAATTCAATTAATAAACGATTCCCAAAATCACTCTATATATATATACGCATATATATATATATATCATTGGGTGGTATAGTTATATCAAGGTTTATTATTGGGTTTCCTATATTACAGGTTGTTTCTATTTGTTTCTCATATTCAAGATTCATCAGCATTCCGATATATTCCGATTGCACCAGAAGAACCCCGGCATTTGGCATGAGGATTCATGATCACTCGGAGTCCTTGAAAACCAACAAGGAATCAGAAACCACTGCCAAAAATAGGATTGGAACTCAGAACATGTGTTCCCCCCATATAATATAATATAATATCATATGATACGATATGATATATAGTATGTATATAAACCCCTCCCGAGGCCTACATTTTGTGTATCAGATATGTCCTTGAATGCATCACCTATTGTAGCACTGCATCAGGAAAGTATCTTGGGCGCATGCGCCTGGACACATCCTGCCCACATACAGTATGTAGCTGCAGCATAGCACTGTAACATATATATTTTATATATTTATTTCATTATATTTAATGTTTTTTTTTAATGTTTTTAATATATCAACACAAATTTCATATCTATGATCTGATTCTTGCAACTCTGCTTTGTCAATATTTTCTACCGCATTTGCTATTTTTTACGTAACCTTTAGGATTTGCAGCAATATGAATTTCAATAGGGGAATAGCTGGATTGACATTTTGTTTTTTGTCTTTACAACAGGGTATCGCATATTATTTTCTATATTTTTTTTAAAGAATACAACTGGTTGTAAGGTATTTTTTTTGTAATGACAACTGGTGGAATTCATGTTTACTAACTTTTCTGTAGCAATTTGAATCCTTTAGCTTCTACCAAGGCTGAGCTTTGTGCAAGATTAGATGATATAGTTTGTGCATCTTGAGATTTTACACGTTTATTTACGTAAGAATTTGCAGATAACAAAGGTGTAGAAAAGTGCAATAGATATGTATAAAACTGATCTCCACTTATATTTTTTTAGGCATTTTGATTTTATAATGCAATTATCTGGTTAATCCTCCCACAAATTCATAACATTCCATCCAGCTTTGCATAACAAACTGACAATAACCAATCATATTCTCATTTTATGTTAATTGTCTTATGTGTTCTTGTGAATCTACGTTATTTTCCATTAGCTTTTTCTTGAGCATCTACAAAATTTTTGCTTGTAGAAGAGTTGTTTTTTTTGCTGTTAAAAAAAATCTGTATAATGTAAATGATCTTGTAATGTCATTGCTTTAAATCCAGGAGTGCTTGAGTTAGACATTATTTGTTAAACATAATTGAGTTTGATGATAATACAATAATAAGTAACAACAAACAAAATCTAGATCAGTTTTTTCATATATTTGTCATATTATAAGCTGTCTTACTTTTTTATAGCTTTTTATTTTGTTTTGTTTGTTTAATATGTGTATTTTATGGGTTTCTAGCATTGGGTGAATATGTATTTTTACTTGGAAAAATCCTATATCTTTATTGTTTATTTCAGCGCTGATTCTGAGGATCTAATTTTACGATAATCAAATTATTTTTTGTTTTTCTTGAATATATATATATATGTGTGTTTTTTTTTCAGATTGATTTGTTTGTATTGTTTAATGATAATGTTCTGCAATTTTGTGATGTGAACTTTGATAGCATTTCAGGGTTTTTTATTGTCTATTACCTTGTTTCTAGCCCTAAATTGCAACACTGTTTTTTAAGATTTTTTCTTTGCCGATCTATCCGCAACCCTTTCTAATACATTTTGTTGGGAAGGTTTTTATTGATCTGTAGATAAAGTTAAAGAGGTATTGCTATCGGATGAGCTCATGTATTTTTACTTATTATTGTTTATTCGTTTCTTCGTGTTTGTTAAAGAAATTACTGCTTAAGATTGCAGAAGGTTCTTTTTCAATTGTTTTTGCTTTATTATGATGAATCTAATTACCTTGGTTGCATTTTTAAATTGTTTCTCTTATTTTTGCCAAAGTTGATTGATTTGCTTGGAAAGCGAAGACATTTGTTCTTTAATAACGGGCTTTTTAGAATTTTCTTTTACAGGATAAACTAGTTTATTTGAGGAATGTCCTTAGCAGACAGGCCGATCATTTGCAAGAAATTGCAATTTCTGGTGACGCATATGATTTTAAGTATCTGGATTCAAGATTCAAGATTCAAAGCTCAGAAAAAACTTCTTCCAATCCAACCTCTTTGGATTCAAGATAATTCAAGGCTCAGAAAAAAAAAACTCTTCAATCCAACCTCTTTGGATTTAAGATTCAAGACTCAAGGCTGAGAAAAAACTTTTTCAATCCAAACCTCTTTGGATTCAAGATTCAAGATTCAAGGCTGAAGGCCTTGGGATTCAAGAAGTTTTTTTGGGATCTTGAATCTTGAATCCGACCCCCTTGGGTTCAAGAAGTCTTTTTGGATTTTGAATCTTGAATCTTGAATCCTACATCTTGAATCTTGAATCCGATGTACTTAGGGAAGGGTGGGATGGGGACAAACTTGCAACAAAAAATGCTCTAAGTTTTAGAGTTCAAAATGTTAAGAAAAACACTGTAAATACCACTAAATTTGCTTGAAAGGTAGGTCTTGGGGGGGTACCACACACACACATATATATATACACATGCATATATACATATATATATAATACATCATACATAAATAATCTTATTTAACACGTTTACAAACATTTCTAAACCACATATATATATACACATATGTATATACATAGGTGTTTATGTATATATATATATAAATACATATGTATGTATTTGTTGAAGCGGATGGTGTTCCTAGCTGCTTGGGTGGCTCAGGCATGAACGCTGCTAACTTTACAACCTTCTCCACGGGCATTGGGTGTGGAAGCCAAGCGAGTATCATCGGTGTTTCCATATTATTGAGACTGCACTAGTAGTAGCACCCCAACACCTGCCGAGAAGGTGATTTGGGTAGGTTTGGAGGATTCAAATATGTTCAAATTTCTGAAGGTGTTTGGAAGTCCACGGGAAGGAATCCAGAAACTACAGTTTAAACATGTTCAATATCCGCCCGGCTTCGTGTTTTCCATCAAACCAGTGATCGGGGAAGATGGCATGGTGGGGCCACTGAAATGAGTGCAAGGCATTTTGTGACCTCGGGATTGCATCAAGATGTAGACGTCAAGGACACCACAAGGCAACCTTGCCAAAGACAGTCACTCAGTGAAGTTGCCACCAGGCCTGGTCCTCACACAGATTTTGTATCCACATAGAAGTTCTTCAGAAACCTATGCAAAATCGTGGTTTCAACTATGGCACGATAATCTCCATTGACTTTCCGACATTCTTCAGATCATCTTTGGTTATATACCCACTATATCCCCATTGTATCCCCAATTTTGGATGGTCAAATCATGTTAAATTATGTTAAATCCACATTTTTTCTGGATCCCCAACTTAAAAATCCAATCCATGGCTGGTGTTCCCACCTTGCATCGACAGGTCGCACGGCTTCGTCTTGGGCCAGAAGTATCTGCATGTCGGGGTTTGGCTCAGAGGGTTGCAGGTTTTTTCTGAACAAAGCGGAAAGAATATGGGATGGGGGGCATGGATAGGAAAAAAGACAATGAAAGACATCCATGACTCAGATGTGAGAAGCAAGTTGGCCAACCAAAGATCCTTGTGGAAAATTCATGGCCCATGGCCATCCATGGCCTCAGAGGTAACTTTGTTTTTGAGTGATTTCGGTGGACAGGCACCCCGTGGATTTGAGACTGTAAGATCGTGCAGCTCCGGTAGACATATCAGACTACCGGTGACTACCAGCGGGATAGGGGGGAGCACGGGCGACCGTGACTGATATAGAGTGGGAAGGAATTACTGAGTATACTGTCATGACCAGGGACTAGGGACTGTATTTCCAGCTTGACCTCCCTTCCGTTTGCAACTGCAAAATACTCAGTCTTATTAATATTTATTAATTATACCAGATGGTGTCCCTATGATTTCGGGTGGTTCAACTTTAACTTGGTGTATTTTTACAAGTCCAAGAATCAATGATTGACTCCAATAGGCGCAAAATTTTCCGGCCAGGATTACCCCAACGAGTTCTACCGGATGCGAAGTGGGGCACTCAGCCGTGGTTGCTCATTTGCGGGCTCGTTGGCGGAGCAACCAGTTGATAAGCCCAGAAGACTGGCAGAAAGTGGGGCGTCCAGTCAACTGTAGAACCATATATCATATATCCTAGAGAATGGTCGTGCTGGCAAACCCAACAATACACGACCCGTGCCATGTTACCATAAGATATTCAAAATTGGGTCTTAAAAATCAGCCCTATACTATCTAGTGGTTAGGCGGGTGCTAACGAGCCAGCCATGTGCATATTCCAAACCAAAAATGGGGAGCCAAGGAGCCATGAATTGAGTTCCCCAACCACACTATCAAGTGATCGTAGGACACTGGACACTGTTGCTGAAAATGCTTCATTAAGATCATTAAGCCTGTGTCATGAAGTCAGACTCAGGTATGGGCTTAATGAAGCAGCTGCCAACCAACAAAGCGGTCCTGGGCCCAGTTTAGAGAGAAGCGAAGTTTCCAAGTTTCCTGCCGGGCGAAGTGCGAAGGTGTCCAAATGAATGGCCAGTTTGATGGGGAAAATCCAAACGATTGATAAAGGCCCCTATGGTTATATCAAGTAAGCGTAACCCTTAACAATTTCCACAAAAGTGGGGATTGAATCTGGAAATGTGGAAATATGTCGACAGTATCATGCATCAGACTGTCATTACATTGAGATACATTGAGAATTTCTCGATGCTTGAAATCCCAGCAGTTCATTTGGATCAACCAACCGATGGTAAGTTTTCGTGGGTCATTTAGGGTTTGCTACAGATTTGTTGGTTCTCTAGCCTGGCTTTCAGGTGCGATTTTTTCCTATGATCTTGGGCGAAAGATAAACCTGCCAGGTGTTTGCCGAATATGTCCCCATTATTGCGTGATGATTGTATTTGGCCAGAGGCAACTCACATCAACTATTTAACTATATATATGTCAACAACTTTCAACTTATTTATCCATATGTAACTATTATCCATCGTCAATCTATTGATAGGGATCATAAGCCCCCATATGTCTTTGGATTCACATTTCATGGGATGGATAACCATGGATAACCAATATAACCAGAAACCATTTAGTTGCCAAAACATATACATTTAGAAAAACGCCATCTCTTGACCCTTGCACATTTGGCGATGTGTTGAATCCACAAGATCCACCAGGACAAAGACTTGGACAAGCCTGCCTATGTCTTCGACGCGCGGGGAGCGGGAGCATCGGGGAGCATCGGGGAGCATCGGATCCGAGGGGTCAAGATGTTTCATGATCTCAGAGATATGGGCATTCTTTGGAGACCATGTGACTTTGTTGGGTTATATCTGGTTAGATCAATTAATATCTGGTGAAATTCAGTTAGATTAGCATCATCTTGATTTCGGTCAAGCCGTTCACGTGGCGGCTCTGATTTGATTTGATGATGTCAAGGCAAACTGCAGTCTCATTATGTGTTCCACAATGGTTGGGAATCATTTGATAGAAACTATGGCCTATGGTTTAACATTCTAATTTGATGTATACTTTGATTTCCCAGCAAATGTTTCCATGAAATGCTTTCCACTATGTTTCTCTCAAATTACCTTCTGGTAATTTAGCACAGCTATTGAAAATTGCCATTTATAGTGAGTTTTCCCATTAAAAATGGTGATGTTCCATAGTTATGTTATTTTAACAGATGGTATCCATCATCTGGATTTGTTTAAATCATGGTTTCCATTTTCGATCCATTTCCAGCCGGGCCAGGTGAAGTATTCCATGTCTGCCAGCATCATTGCAGTAGCTCGGCTGGCCGTGTTAGACAATGTGAGCCAATTGAGGGTGCTGTCAGGTCTATATTTCTTGCAAAATTGATATATCGGTATATTGGATTAATGACGATAGAACCATTGTGATATCCGCCATTAGTTTGGATATAACCCCTGAGGGTATCGTTATACAACCACTTAACTATCATAATGATAATATATCATAATTTGAACTGCACCCCCAAGTATATGATTATAGTGACCTTCATCATCCGTAAGATGCTTGCATGTGTAGCTGCAGGGGACCGTCTCAAGTTTTCATCCTACGTGAAAATTATGAGAGAACGTAATGTAATGATATCGATGTATCTGTGCGTGTGGAATCGTACTGTAGGATTACTATGGATGCATGCATTTGCATATACACTCAGTCTCACAGTTTTGAACTTTTATTAGTTAATATATATATATATGTATATCTATGATACATGTGCATTGAACAAACATTGATAATTTGAGATACTTCGGATAAATTTGAAACCATGCCATCCACCAAGCGGTTTCGATGCCAACGTCCCAGGAGACGATGAATCCCAAACTTGGACAGCTCACAAGGAGCTGCTTGGGGGAAGAGCACAAGCTGCACCACAGATCACTCCATGGATCATTGAACATATAACCTTTGATAGTTTAACATAGTTATGGAAAGCACCATTTTGAATCCGTAAATACTCTATAAGCGGGCCATGTTCATCCGTTTTCCAATATTTCCATAGCTATGTGTTACTTTACAAGAGGGTACCACCCCCCAACTCACATGACCATCATGCCACGCCAGTCAGTTGTGATTGTTGTGCTTGTTGGTTTATAGCTTCCTTAACGAATATAGATGATATAGAATATAGTATATAGATATATCTCCCGACCATAGGTAAGATTAAGATAGTTCTAAACCAACTTAGCCAAGCCATCGGACACCACTTGCATGAGTTGGGGGCTGAAAGGCAACTTGTTCTCTAAATATGGCCAGTTCTATGGGTCTATCTATGTTAGTAATTGATTGAAGATGGGAGCGGGGCACGTCGGGTGTCTCTGGAGATTGGGTATTCCGTCAAAACCATATGTTGGAAACTGCTGATTATATAACCAGTTGATTTGGGGATATCCTATTTTCAGACAAACTGTTGATTTTATTCTGCTGATGTGCAGCTTTCCCTCTATCCTCTACTAGGCTATGCATGTCAACTTGCTCGAGATAGACTTGGTCAGGGGGTGGTTGCTTCGGTCTCTGTTGAGGAACAAGATGCCATGGATTTGGAAAGTGGGTTTGAAATTATATTACTTGGGTAGGCGGTAGGCGTCACAATTCAAGGCCCACAAATGTTAGTGAATGCAGTGATTTTGGGTGGTAAGCCATCCCATGTTCTGGTTATACAGTTACGCTGCGATTGTTTGTAATTTCAAGCCATGGCCATGAAACTTCATCACCAAGCTTCAGCAACTCTGGGCAGCCTTGGCAGCCTTGTGCCATCTCATGCCATCTCGAGAGTGTTGGCAGGAATGATCCGGAATACAAGTACAGGATGTATCATGCAGCGTGCCCCTTGCTGGTTGGTTGTGGAGCCTGGCCGCCTCCAAGCTTGGATGCGACAGAAGGTTAAGAAACACCATGTTCATGTAATTCATGTTGCTTGTTTTCTTCTCTTAACTTTCAATGGTTTTCACCACCAGCAGATTACTGCTGATCTACAGTTTGATAGATGTTTGAATTACAACAGATGTTCAGATATGTTTGTTGCATGTGGGTCATGCAGTTGGTAGCCCCATGATCTTCACCTGGGCGGCACCCTCAGCCGTTGCCCTTAAAAAAGCGGGCCCCAAGGGACGGCTTTTGCTCGCCGTTTCCGCGGTCATGGCGCGAGCGGTGCCCCCTTTGGCCATTCCCCCGGCTTCGATAGATGATCTCAGCGCTGCCATATCACCGCGAGAGGCAATTTGTGGTGAAGCTCGGCGACGGTCAAGTGGGGGTTTTCTTCATTGGTCCCAGCCCCAATAGAGATGACCAAACTGCAACAACATCAAACAATGGGAACAACCAGTGCCAGTAGCTTGGAGATGAGGGTTTTGGATGGTCAGATGTTTTGACTGCTGCTCAGTTGGTGGTGCGGCTTCTGTGGTGCGTTGGGAGCTGTTTTGCTAGATTTTCAGAACAGATGTTATCGTCAACAACATCCTCGGCGTCATGTATAAATGTGTAAATGTAATGAAGAGACGATCAATCACCCAAATGTAAAGTTGCCATGCGGACCGTTGAGACTTTTGGTATAGAATAGATCCACTTTTGTGTTCTCTTCATGTTTTGCACACCATTTATATAAATGACTTTGATCTCGGAATGGATTGCAGTACCTAATGTTTTCCGTATGCTGGACTGTGTTTGGTTCTTGTTGTTTAGCCACTTGGGTTTCCGGCCTTGGAAATTCATGGATGCCTCAGGAAATCACATATCGACTTGGTGGAAATTTCTGGCCTTCGCGTGCTTCTGCAAAGCTTCATGGGGACCCACTTGCTGCCAGGGGTCGGTGGCTGTATCCCACTGTGGGCCTGGTGAACCTCAATAACTATCACCAGAAAACACTTGGAGGTTTCCTAAAGTGGGGTATTCCCCAAAATTACTTTACTTCGTGTGATCCCCACCATGACATTTATCCATTTTGTTACTGGCAAATCTTCTGGCATTCTATCTGACATATCTCCTGGCATTCTATCTTGCATTCTATCTTGCATTCTATCTGGCATATCTTCTGGCATTTTATCTGGCACATCTTCTGGCATTCTATCTGGCATATCTTCTGGCATTCTATTTGACATCTTATTTGGCATTCCCTCTGGCAAATCTTCTGGCGTTCTCTCTGGCATATCTTCTGGCATTCTATTTGACATTCTATCTGGCATATCTTCTGGCATTCTATCCCGCCGTTGAGGTCCAGCGGTGCACACTGAGCTGGGCAGGTCCCAGGTTGAGGTCCAGCGGTGCACACTGAGCTGGGCAGGTCCCAGGTTGAGGTCCAGCGGTGCACACTGAGCTGGGGAGGTAGTGCACACTGAGCTGGGAAGGTCCCAGGTTGAGGTCCAGCAGTGCGCACTGAGCTCGGAAGTTGGCAAAGAGCTTGGCGAAGAGGCTTGGCGAAGAGTTGGCAAGGCGGAATTAGAGGTGGAAGTTGATGCACTCGAGGCGAAACAGGCGGAGGAGGCGGAGGAGGATGAGGAGGAGAAGGAGAAGGGAGAGGAGGAGGAGGAAGAGGAGGAGAAGGAGGAGGAAGAGAAGAGCTAGCCGAGGAGGAAGAGAACAGCTCTGATAAAATCTAACAACCCTCACCTGGCAGGTGGGGAATCATCCAATTCATTAGACCATTTTAGTATTGAAAACCATGGTTACTTTGGGATCCCCCATTTGAAGAACCCCCCCAATTCTCAATATATAGTAGGGTCCAACAATTCTAGATTCTAGACTATGTAAACTCGTTCTAGATGAAAAAAAAATCCATGAACGTTCCACGCCAATCCCAAAGGCCCACCCCCTAAAATCAGCGGTTTCAATCTGTGGCCTTTTGCAAATCCACGGGGCTCAGGTCTGTTAGGAGTTTCTGGCGCTCAGGGTTTCGGGGTTTGGAACCTCCCCTCACATGGATGCATCAAACATCCCCTGTTTGCTGGTCGCATGTGCTCGCATGTGGTCGAATTCCACAGGACCTGCTTCTGATCCACAGACGTTCCCGACAGGAAGCGGCGGTTTCTAGGTTGCATTATTTGGATTTGTTCAGATATGTTCCGATCCTCCATTTATAGATTTATAGATGTTTTTCATTGATGTTTGCATTCCAATGCCCGTTTATAAGGGATTTTCCCATTATTTTCCACCATGATGGTTATTTCTACAGATGGTATTCCCATATGTTCCCATATTTCCTTTATATATAAATATATACTATTTTACATCCTAATCTTCCCACTTTATCCCATTTAAAGCCCCCATTTAAAGGACCGGGTCATGACAGGATTAGCGTTTTGTTTCTGCGGGGTGCCTACCGAGGTGCAACTGACGGGCGCCAGCGTGGAGATGCAGGGCAGTTGCAGCATCAAAATCGAGGCGCAGCAAAAAAGATGTGGAGAACCCATTGGTTGGTTGATGAATTGGTTGATATATTCTAGTATTTGGATGATATGCAACGGGGGATGGTTGGATGATATTCTCCAGATTAATGGGTTGGTTGATGAGAATAGAGGGGTTGAAGAATGGCAATTGGTTGATATATTCTAGTATTTGGATGTCCTTTTCCCATTGGTTGATGATTTTTTTTAGCGGTTTGAAGAAAGCCATGGAAACAGGTGATGATAGAGGGTATACCAGCTCCCGGCCCCTCTATTTTTACCAAAAGGACATCAAATTGGTGGAGAAAAGATGTGAGATTTGGAAATGGATGATCTCCAGATAATTAATTGGGATGTATTGGGAGGATTGAGTAAAATTTAGTATTTGGAGATCATCCATTTCCATTTCCACAGGTTGATGGATCACGTTTTGTTCAAAGTTGGAACAATTCCAGGATTTACTATTGCTTATGTACTATGACTATACATTGTTCAAAGTTTTGCGAATTCGAATCGACTTTTCATATGTGATATGTGTTCAGAAGTTTTGGGTGGTGCTTTATATGATTTATATGTGTTTACATTTGACATAATTCTATATTTACACATCGTACTGCATGCATACATATATTACGTTTATGTATATATATATATATTATATATATATATATAGGTGGATGGTTGCATACATCATACTGTTCACCTGACATCTACATGTTTTTCATGGTATCTACACCCACGCCATGTAGGTTTGGGGTCGCTTGTTTGAACCTTTGAAACCACCAATAGATGGGTGTTGAAACCAGCGAAAGGTGTTGCTAACCAACTCACTCGCTCACTATCTAAGATATCTAAGTAAGTAACTATGTAACACATTATATAATAATTGATAACATGATCTTATTATGTTAGTGTTGGTGTTACGAACTAAATAAGAAAGTAACTTCAGTAGCTCTGCAACATTAAGTAACTGGGTCAGA
>CAMXCT020000743.1:27500-155000 GCA_947184155.2 Cladocopium goreaui
CTTTTTTTTTGATCCTTATTTGTTTTTTTTTTGATCCGCTAGCCTCCCCAACAACAACCACAACCACAACCACAACCACAACAACAACAACAACAACAACCAACAACAACAACAACAACCACAACCACAACCAACAACAACAACAACAACAACAAGAACAACAACAACAACAACAACAACCAACAACAACAACAACAACCACCACCAACAACAACAACAACAGCAAACAACAACCAACAACCAACAACCAACAACAACAACAACAACAACCCACCACCACCACCACCACCACCAAGAAGAAGAACAACAACAACAACAACCACAACCACAACCACAACCACCAACCACAACAACAACCACAACCAACCAACACCAACCAACACCAACCAAGCAACCAAGCAACCAAGCAACCAAGCAACCAAGCAACCAACCAACCAACTAACTAACTAACCAACCAACCAACCAACCATCCATCCATCCATCCAACCACAACAACAACAACAACACCATGCAAATCAGAGAGCTTAGCTGCAAAACGCTGCAAATACCAATCAAAACCATCAAACCCCAAAAAACGAGGAAAAAATCCCAAAAATAAACGGGAAAAAAATCCCAAAAAAAATTGCAGCAAAAAACTAAATAAACCTTAACTGACACCTTAGCTGAAACCCTAAATTGAAACCCTAAAGAAACCCTAAATGAAACACTAAATGAAACCCTAAATTGAAACCCTAAATGAAACCCTAAAGAAACCCTAAATGAAACCCTAAAGAAACCCTGAAGAAACCCTAAATGACACCCTAAATGAAACCCTAAAGTAACCCTGAAGGAACCCTAAAGGAACCCACCTGAACGTTTAGAAATCGTGAAAAGACATCCTGATAAGAAACCCTGGAATGAAACCCTAAAGAAAGCTTAAATGATTTCAAGAGAAACCCTAAATGAAACCCTAAAGAAACCCTAAATGAAACCCTGGAGAAGCTCTCAAAAAACTCTAAATGCAACCTTAAAGAAACCTTAAATGAGACCCTAAATGAAACCCTAAAGAAACCCTAAAGAAACCCTAAATGACACCCTAAATGACACCCTAAATGACACCCTAAATGAACCCTAAGGAACCCTAAAGGAACCCACTTGAACGTTTGACCCTAAAGAAACCCTAAAAAAAAATTAAATGAACTCCTGAATGGCACCCTAAATTGAAACCCTAAAGAAACCTTAAATGAAACCCTAAATGAAACCCAAACTGAAACCCTAAATGACACCCTAAATGAAACCCTAAATGAAACCCCTAAACGAAACCCTAAAGAAACCCTAAATGATACCCTACATGAAACCCTGGAATGAAACCCTAAAGAAAGCTTAAATGAAACCCTAAATGAAAATCTAAAGAAACCCTAAATGAAACCCTAAATGAAACCCTAGAGAAGCCTTAAAGAAACTCTAAATGAAACCCTAAAGAAACTTTAAATGAGACCCTAAATGAAACCCAAATTGAAACCCTAAATAAACCCTAAATGAGACCCTAAACGAAACCCTAAAGAAACCCGATATGAAACCCTAAAGAAGCCCTAAAGAAACTCATTTGAACGTTTTGAAGTCCTGATAAGAAATCCTGATAAGAGACCCTGCATGAAACCGGAAAAAAATCCGAAATGAAACTCTAAACAAACCCGAGCCCTAAAGAAACCCTAAATGAAACCCTACATGAAACCGTAAAGACCCCCTAAATGAAACCCGAAAGAAACCTTAAATGAAACCCTAAATGAAACCCCAAATGAAGCCCTAAATAAAACCCTTAATGAAACCCTAAATGAAACTTTAAATGAAACCCTAAATTTAAATGAAAGCCTAAAGAACCCTCAAGAGACCCACATGAACGTTTGAAGCACCAAAATGTAGCAAATACCATGCAAATCAGAGGTTGAAATGCCAAAACGTCGCAAATGCCATTCAAAATGGAAGGCAATCATGGCGAAATGTAGCAAATACCATACAAAATGCAAAGTGACCATGCCAAAATGTAGCAAATACCATGCAAAATGACAGGTTCTAGTTCCAAACTGTTGCGAATACAAGGCAAATGGTACCGGGAAAGAAAACCAAAAAAAAATCCAAAACCTGAGGCAAAAAAAAATCAAACACTATACTACACCCTAGTAATATATCTATGGCAATCTATGGCAATTATTCTACAAGTTTGTTGACCAACTTATAAGAGGGGGGTCCACCTTGCGGGACAATGAACATGGATGTTACATTGCCAGATTAAGAACTGGAATTTACAGGACGAGCACAATTTGAAGAAACCGCTTGTTAGTGCAAAATGGGGTTTACGCTGCAAAAATAGTGATTTAAGCAGCAACAACGGGATAGAACCAATGGAACTGATTGGTGCCTTTGAAAAGGTATCCTGCCACCAACCAACACTTTGACCCTGAGAATCCATGAGAATCCCAATTTTGAGGGGAAGTAGTTTATTATATAGGCAAAAAAATTGGGATAAGTTATGGGATAAGTTAAACCACCAACCAGTTTGGTTCGCGAGTGGGCATTTTGTAGCTACGAAATGGCATTGATGGGGAATAGAACGGGGTGCAGCAGACATAAACAGTACATAGTTTGTGAGCTTAACCGTTTGCAGTTAGCCACAAGAGCGCCAACAGCAAACTAAAGCTTGAAGCAAAGCACCAGGGAGAAAGCGTGTCTACAGTGCGTCACCCTCGAGTAGGTGAACCGGCTTAAAGCGCCGAAGAGATTTCAGCGAGTGAGCACATGGATACAACTGCTACATATCATACATATCATCACTCCAGAAAAAAATCATACTGTAAAAACAATCCGTTAAAACCACACGTTAATGTCTAATTGAGACTCACCTATTATTGACAAGTGGATCCACAACCCAATGATTTCCATGGCTTCCTGCTCTGCATTTCTCCCTTCGGTCTCTATTTGTTTAAGGAGATCTAACAAGATATCCCCATTCTGTGTCACACGCGCCCGGTCATATCAACATGTTGTCCCTTGCTTGGGTGTCCAATATGGGGTACGCATCTGTAGATTTGGCAAAACTTGGATGAGGTCCCCGACTTGAAGAACAGCCCATATGATATGAAGCATTTCTGATTAGGTGAAAATCAATGTTGGAACCATACAAAAACACATCTGATGGTTGGCTGGTTAGCCATTTAGATAATATAGTATATGATGTTTATATATATATGTATGGATAAATTTAGAAGACATCACCGCCAAGTCACTGGAATGATGCTGTACATTGGGGTAACTATCCCAGTTCATTGCTGAACTTTTAAGCTTGGTGAGTTATGTCGTCCTGAATCATACAATCCCAAATAAATTTCATGTATAATCACGTGGATAGATGGTTGGAGGGATGAATTGATAGATGGATGGATGGATGGATAGATAGATAGGTAGGTAGATAGATAGATAGATAGATAGTTAAATAGATAACTAGATAGATATTTAGATAGCTCATTAGATAGAAAATTAGATTATTAGATAGATATCCAAGATAATCCCATGAAAGCATCATGCTTTTGCAAGGCCATGCAGCAGGAGCAGGACAAGCGAAAGATGGCTGAAGCTCAGCTCAAGGAACCGCGCTTTTTTGCGACACCTGGAGATTTCATGTGGATATCATGGAGATGCTGCATGGAATATCATCGAATGTCACCAACCATAGAATGCTTGCTCCAACCATCATTGTAGGAAAATGGTCGCCATTTTTTTAGGGGGAGGATTCCTCATTTTTCGCCTTTCTAGCAAGCCTGAAAATCATAATTTGGCATCATTATGCATCAATATTTTAAAGTAATCTTGGGTACAAGCAACAATCATTGGAATGAATGATGGATAATCATGATGGATAATCATGGATCACCGATAAGCCACTGACTGATTTGGTCATGCTGCAAACCCAAGACCCAAGAATTCCCCGCAGTAAATGAGCCTTTGGTAATTCCCCGCATGGCCCAGGAGTTGCAAGCCCATCAGCTGGCGCAATCCGAGTCACACCAGGTGAGTACCGGGTACTGCCGGTGCTGCAAACATGGGGATTGATAGTTCTGCAGATGATTTATCTTGATTGATGATACCTAAGTTGGCTGAAATTAGCAACATAACTAGGATTCATGGTAGATATCTATATTATCATATAGTATCTATAGTTCTTGGCTGTTACAAAGCAACAGACACAACTGGGTGGCACATGTTGGCACCACCTTGAGATTTCATGTCAGGAGATTTCTGGGAGCTGACTGGAACACATTTCTGGCGATTTTTTCAACTCAATCAGATGTTCGAGATGAAACGCTGGTTCATCTTTGATAAAACATAGCCAAACAATTGGGAAACTGAGATTTACTGATACAAGCATACAAGCGCGAGGCGCTGCTTCAAGAGAAGACAAAACTTCAGGAGGCAGAGAAGCACATCCAGGACATATAGGACATGAAACCTTGCAGTCGGCCCTGAAAACTAAAGTACGGACACCAAAACATAGAAAATATCAAAAGAAACTTATAGGGAAACCTTTTTTCTGACCCATTTTATCCAATTTTTGTTGTTTCATGTTAGATTGCAGGGAAGAGTAGATGTTTATTTCTGGTATGCATACCTCCGCAATTGCACAGATGAGATAGGGACATGATGCACATAGGTATGTAATATGATGCATATGTTTTAAATAAGTATTATGAACTCATTATTTGTGCGTATAGGCAATGGCAATGGTCGTACATGATCAAATTACATGGGCATCTATATATGTGTGTTGCATAGAAGCGTGGATTGTGTGGTAGGGCTGTCGACCGCCAGGAGCTGCAAAACAAGCTGGCTAGCGCAAGCCTGCAAGGGAAGGCATGACGAGAGTATGTGTGTTCCCTTCTTAGACCACACCACCAGGTCACAACACAAATGAATAGCCTACACTGTACGTATGTGATGGTTCTTCAGGGGGGTTCCCCAAAATCACCCTCGGGTTTGTGAAGTCTCCTCATTCAGCCACTTGAGGGAGACAGCTTCAGGCACTGTCGGAACAGCCCCCAGGATTGTTTTGGATGACCAAGATTTGGTCGTTTCAAACATTGTTGGGTTTCCATTCTAAGTTTGGGATCAGTACATATCTAATATATAATCTAATATATTCTAATATCATCAGCATATGTTTTGTATTTACGTTGGCCAACCACCGATTGGAATCTTCCAGAATTTAGTTGCGGCTTGGAACCCATTCTTAAACAAATATTGATATGTTCCAAGAGGAATTATTCAATGGAACACGCCCATAACCTCCAGTAATTCAACATCATGATGGACAACTACCAAGTTGTTTCAATGACTTACCTATTCATTATTTCACCATTGCAAGTGTCCATTGTTTTTCCAAGATCATGCATACATATTCTTTACCACATAAATACACATGTGTGCTGGTATATCCCATGAAGTACTCCATGTGAGCTTCTTGAAGTGTGATTTGCCGGGATGTCACAGGCGCTCCTTGAAGAGCAACAAAAACGCCGACAAGCTGAGACTGCCATCAAGGACGGATTTTTGAATGGTCCATTTATAAAATTATAAAGCAATCACCTAAAAGGATAGATTTTAGGGAAGAAAAGAAATAGTCACTAGACTAGTGGTAAAGTTTGGTAAAGTACTTTTTCTGTTTAGAACATCTTTGGGAAATATGCATTCAAAAATCACACGTGAATACAGTGGTAAATTGCGGTGTTTGTTTTGTAGACAAAATTTAACCACTGCGGTTACCCCGCTCAAATTTAGGGGTTCCTGTAGGTTGTCCTTAACACTGACTGTGTGAGTTTTTGTCCTCCTGGCCTGTGTATATAAATGGGCGCAGAAAAATGATTCAGAATGATGTGATTAAATTATATATATATATACTGTATACATATTATATTTATATAATTATATATATATAACATCATCGTTCTGGAGGTTGAAACTGGTTGATGTTCGTCCTGTACTTGACCTGATTTCATAATGCTGTTTCACTTTGGACATATGTTCGCATGGGTTACAACAACCAAGCAGCTGCTTACTGCACCAATTTCAGTCTGGGTGCCCGCAATAGACCTCCAGCTGCCAGGAATTACAAAGCAAGCTGGAGAACGTTTCATCGCACGAGAAGGTGCTGGAATCCATAGAAGGGGAGGCAAAAGGTGGTTTAAAAACAACAACAAAAAACAGCAGGGGGCGATGGAGAGAGAGAGGGTCAGCTTTTCATCCATCACTGGTGGTTCCAGGCAGATTCTATGAACACATTCCGTTTTGGAGGATTCATCCTATTCCTAAAGAATCTCCAAGGTCAAGGCGTCATTTTTACGGAACCCATCACCACCTGGGCCGTTGCATTGAGCACTTGCGAGGTTTGTTCACCGGATGACAGCATTGCGTAAAATACAATTAGAATATTGCCATATACTCATATATACCTATCATACATTTTTATATATATATATATATTATAATTATATTATATTATATTATATCATATCATATCATATTATATTATATTATATTATATTATATATATATTATTATATAATATATATTATATTACTAGTCAAGTCTTGCTTTCTTATGGTGGTTACTACGCTCCCTGAGTCAGAAGCATGTCACTTGCTTTGGTCTCCCAGGCAACATTGGAGGAGCAGGAGAAGTGCAAAGAGGCCTGGAACGCTGACCTTTCGGTGGTATTTCGGATGATTTTGGGGTGCAGTTGGAGTATCACCATAGTAACGGCAACCAGAAGTCGGGAATACAACCCCTACAAATCCTACAACTATATATACTATATATATATATATATACAACTATAACTATAACTATGCTGTATGTTTATGCCCCATTTGCAACTTCGATGGCCAAATCTCTTGGAACAAAGGCCGAGTCTTGGAAGTACCTCATTTTTCGGCCAGGAGATGGAGAAGCGGAAGCAAGCAGAGGCTACAGTGCAGGACTTGGACCTAAACTTGGACACATCCCAGAGCGAGATGGGCAAATGTGCAGGAATTCCTTCTTATTTCAGGGTAAAAAAATCTAAACACAATGGTTTGATGAATTGATGATACTTGAATCAACTGATTGGACCATGCGACCATGGAGGGTGGCCGTTCGGAGCCTCCCGCATTGCATTGCACCCCCTGAAAGCTAACCAACAAGATGCCGCGAACATGCTAAACTGCTAAATAGACGAGCTTGAATAAGCTTGGCAAATTACAATATATTGCATTGTGTTTCTTGTAACTCCACGGTTCCACATATACAAAAATTAGTGGGGGCATGAGTGTGGCAGACAATGTTGCTTGATTGAATTTCGCCTAAAAACTCGAATTATTGCATATTTTGGGCTAGCATTTCACATCGTTTCATCTCTTGTTCAACCAAAATCTCGGTGGCCACCAACCCCAGGAGCAGCAAGTGAAGCTGGAGTCCCACTCCAGCGAGCTGCAAGGGAAGCTAGAGCAGGTGAGCCAGCAGGAGGCTAAGATCAAGGACGGGTATAGTGGTCGCTTTCCATTGTTGTGTTAAATTACCCAGAGTGTAGCACTTATAGGGTGGTTTTGACTCTTCTACAATTGCCCACGAACCTACGTATGTAGTTGAAATTGTGTATGTCTATGATTGTCTATGTGCTACTAGTATGTACATGCGTGTGTTGTTCATGCCCTGGGGCAGAATGAAACATTATTAACACATGAAATAATGAGTTTTTGCATCTGGTCGTGGATGCTTGTTTGTAAATCCATGTGTTGCATCAACCCTTGTCAATACAAAAAATAAGTAGGAGCCCGATAGGAACATGAAATCTTCAGCGGGTGCAGCTGGTGAATGCTTGGCACAAAATTGGTAGAATGGAAGTGTAGTGGGCGCATGTGGGCGTGGTGTAAAATCATCCAGGTGGATCAGGCTGGATATATGCTTTGTGAAAATCAAAGGTGGTCAGTGGAAAAGTTCCACGGTTTGACTAGGATTAAGAGTTCACACATGGCTCAAAACACTTGACCCCTCAAAGTATTTACTACAGCACGTAGCTTTGGGAGAAGGCTGTTGCCGTTCTCGTTGATCTTGATTCTATTGAGCACCGAGCATACCGAGCAGGGAAGCGTTGCAGGAGTTGCAAGACCAACTGGAAGAGCAAGTGTCCAAATCGAAGGACTCTCTTCCGCCTCGGCCCGGCCCGAATCCCATCAACACTTGAAGATGGTTCAAAATGTTCAAAAGTTGGATACCCTTCAAATTGGATGAATTGGATACATGACTTATACATGACTTATACATGTTCATGCGAAAAATCATCGAAGATCTCGAAATCTGGAGTCTCCGAGTCTCCGGGCCGAACATTTCAGCGCCATGAACTCACTGGAATGATGGTTTTCAGGGTAACTATCCCAGGATCCCCTGTCAGGTTGGCACATTATGATGAGATATTCAGATATCCAGTTGCTTATATCAATTCACTACATATATATATATATGTATGTAAATAATATATCATATATCTATAAATATAAACATCAAGATCCAGATTAGATAGATAGATAGATAGATAGACAGATAGATAAGATTCCGAAAAGATAAGATAAGATAGATAGATTAGATAGATAGATAAGATAAGATAAGATAAGATAAGATACATAGATAGATAGGTAGATAGATAGATAGATCCCTAGTATATCACCATTATATCCCGCTTTTCCGCCTCAGCAACCTGAGTGTTGTGGCCTTTTGTCATGAAATGGGGATTTAATTTGGTTTAATGGGACTTACCCAACAAACATGGGATTGGAATACCATTTGGTAATTAATCTGAGCTATAAAAAATCACATACTGCAACTAAAAACATCTACACATGGGCCATTCTGCCCAGATATGCGCTGACATGTTTTTTCATTTTACTGTTCAAACAATAGTCATAAGTTCATCACAGTTTCACTAGCTACGACTATGTTTCAGTCTTGTTTGAGCCTCAAGTCGCTAAAAGTCTCTGCTTCACTACAACTGCTGATGGCTTTTCTGTTCCTTCTGAGTTTTTTGAGCACCAACCGTCACCAAGCATGGAAACTGTGCAGGAGCTGCAAGACAAACTTGAAGATCAAGCCTCGAAAGCAAAGGACTCGCAGAATGTGTTTCTTTACTATTTTGCAGTTTGATGGAGGAACATCTCAATTTACATCCCCCTTCTTTGTGGGGCATTCAGTCGTAGAGAGAGAGAGAGAGAGATCAGCATATCAGTGCTCCACAAGCATCCCATGAATGGCCTCCTTGTTACCATATCGATTGGTCATGTTTGAATCATTGCAATACTAAACCACCCACATGTTGCTAGTTTATACCACCCATGTCACATTTATGGTACATTTGGGGATGGTGGATCCTATTGCTTTACTCACATTGCTGCTATGTTTTTGATGTGACCCTTATATATATATATATATATACATGAGCAGATTACGACCTCACTGCGACCTCACTGGAATCATGGTTACATCCCAAAATGGCTTTATTTCAGGCTAGTGAATTATCATAATTTAATAATTTGCCCATATATATATATATTTATTTATATATATATATATTTATATTTATATATATATGTACATATTAGCACTGAATGACGGCCCGGGTGCGTGCACACAGTAAAGACAAACATGTTGCTGATCCAAAGATCCAACAAACGCGGTGCCGTTACCTATCATGTATTCATGTGCCAATCTTTGCGGGAGTCATCAGGATACATCACTATATGGGGCTTTCCTAAAACGGGGGTACCCCAATAGCTGGATGGTTTATAAAGGAAAATCCCAAACAAAAATGGCTGTTAATTGGGACACCCCCATTTATGAAAACCACCATATAATTAGTGATGTAATATAATGAGAGAGAACAGCATGCCACATGCGCCTGCATTCAACCGGTTCCAGGACCTTGAAGATCGGATGACATTCAATGAGACTTCACAGGAGGGGATGGGATGTCGACGATGTGCCAGGAAACCCCACCAGCAGTAGATAGTTTTCCTGGGAGAACCACGGAGTTTACCAGATCTGTGTCTTTTTTCACCTCCAGGGCAAGTGCTTCATACCCACAGTATAATCAATGGGATTTTCAGGATCCTAAAATGGAGGTACTGTATCATTTGTGGGGATATTCCCTTTTTTTTTAGCCCTCACATAGGCCTTATTAATATGGAATCGGTACCTCCAATCAATCGGTACCTGAGTCATGGCCATTGATTATAAATTATAACCGAGTTAAATCTGGTGTACCCCAGTTATGGAAGATGAGCCAAGACAGCCAACTCAGTTGATGCATCCCCAAGAGGAAAAACGACAGGGATTCACAGACTGGCGAATGATAGGTTGGATGGGGCTGGTGGGTTCATATGGAATGATGATGTGCATATATATATATATACATATATATATATATACAAAGATATGTATGCAATACAGTATGCACATAGAGTAAATATACTGTATATATATAAATAATAATAGTAATAATAATTTATATTTTCTACGTATATACATATACATATAAATATACATATGCATTTACATATACAGACTACATATATACACACGTATATATATATAACAACTATCTCGAAGGAATCTGATCCCAGTCCCAGCATATCCCAGAAAAGACACAAGACAGCTGGCGGGTGATATCATCTTGTTAGTTGTGGACCCCATGATGTTCCCATGTTCCCACGAAATGGTTGTCCTCCAAAAAAATGTATACCCGAATATCATACTGCCAGTTGCATTCCACAAAATAGTCCCATTGCATTGAATGTTAAACGTTAATATTGCATCCCTATTTACCAACGGTTATCCCCTAGGAAAAACATGGAAAAACCTGGTCCTTTCGCCTTCAGGAGACCGATGCTGCCAGCCAGCTTCAGCTGCTTCAGACTCGCCTGACCCGGATGGAACAGCGGCTGCAGGGGGAGGAGCAACGCCGAAAGGTGGCGGAAGAAAGGCCACCGAAACACCGAGTGAGGGACAGGTCGGAAGAAGGTGGTGCCTCCTAAGTTAAGTTGGTAAGTCATTGGTAAGTATGTTTAATTGGGGTTTATACTACCAGTAGAAGTTAAGTTGATAAACATGTTTAACTAGGGGCTTATACTAGAATGTATCCATAGTTCGATGGGTTTAGAAACCAAACTCCCGGTGTGTTCAGGACTTGTGAAGAAATGTTTATAGTTGAATTTTCATGGGAAAATGGGGGACATGTCGCTGTGAACGGCCAGTGGTTCACCGCGGATTTTCGGGTGCACCTCCAGTCCAGTCCACAGCTCCCGGGACCTGAGCGTCTTCACTTTCTATAGCTTTGACCCTCGAATATCTCAAATAGAACAAACATAAACATATCTTATTTATGCACATACATATAAGTATATAATTATACATATAGTATTTATTTATATATATATATATACACATATTATCCTCCACCTTCACCATGGACATATAATGACATATATATATATACACATGTATATGTATGTATACACGTACACACACATATATATATATATGTGTATACACAGATGATGGACCAATAGACATATAAGCAATATAAGATGTAGATGCACCTAGCCAGCTGTATCCCCACGTGGGTCTCCCACCAGTTGGACCTTTCCGTCGGCCAGTAAAGCTGGTGCAGAACGCCGCCTTGCAGAGATGGAATTGGTTCTGCAGAACGTCAAGCGACCTGGGCAGCACTCAATTTTTTTGGTTGGGGAAATGATGGGAAATATATCTATACAATTCTATACAAATGTCTATAATTGGAGGGCTATTTGTTTGTTTTTTGTTTTTTTTCGCGGCAGGTTTTGATTTTTTGTTTGGGGTTCCTGGTTCTATGCTTTCCTTCTCTGCTTTTCTGCTTCTTTGCTTTTTGCTTTTCCTGCTTTTTGTTATTTTTAGAAGCTTCTCTGCTTCTTTTCTTTTCTGCTTCTTTGCTTTGCCTGCTTCTTTTCTTTTCTGCTTCTTTGCTTTCCCTGCTTCTCTGCTTCTCGGCTTTTCTGCTTTTGTGCTTCTGTGCCTTTCTACTTTTACTATTCTACTTTTTTCTTTTCTTCAATCATGTGTTTTGCTGCTCTACTTCCTGCTCCTTTGCTTCTCTGCTTCCTGTCTTTACTACCTCTTTGTTGTTGTTTTTTTCCTGTTCTTTTGCTTTATTCTCTCCTGTTTGTATCCTAAAGGAAACCCTAAAGGTGAAACCCAAAGAAACCTTAAAGAAATCCTGATAAGAACTCCTGATAAGAGACCCCTACATGAAACCCTAAATGAAACCCTAAGTGAAGCCCTAAAGAATCCCTAAATCAAACCCTACATGAAACCCTACAGAAACCCTAAACAAATCCTAAATGAAACCCTAAACAAACCCTAAATGAAACCCGAAAGGAGCCCCAAAGAAACCCACATGAGCGTTTGAAAATCCTGATAAGAAATCCCGATAAGAAACCCTTAAATGAAACCCTAAACGAAACCTAAATGAAACCCGAAATGAAACCCTAAAGAAACCCTACATGAAACCATACAGAAACCCTAAATGAAACTGTAAAGAAACCCTAAAGAAACCTTAAATGAATGCCAAAATGAAACCCTAAATGAAACCCTAAAGAAACCCTAAATGAAACCATAAAATGAAACCCTGAATGAAACCCTACATGAAACCGTACAGAAACCCTAAATGAAACCCTAAAGAAGCCCCAAAGAAACCCACATGAGCATTTGGAAATCCTGATGAGAAACACTTAAATGAAACACTTACATGCAGCTTACATGAATTCCTAAATGAAACCATAAATGAAACCCTAAAGACACCCTACATGAAACCATACAGAAACCCTAAATGAAACCCTAAAGAAACCCTAAAGAAACCTTAAATGAACGCCTAAATGAAACCCTAAATGAAACCCTAAATGAAACCCTAAAGAAACCCTAAATGAAACCCTAAATGAAACCGGTATGAAATCGTATGAAATCCTCATGAAACCCTAAAACAAACCCTAAATGAAACCCTAAATGAAAGCCTAAAGAAACTCTCAAGAAACCCACATGAACGGTTGAAGTACCAAAATGTAGCAAAATACCATGCAAATGAGAGGTTGAAGTGCCAAAACGTCGCAAATACCATGCAAAATGGAAGGCAAACATTGCCAAATGTAGCAAATACCATGCAAAATGCAAAGTAACCATGCCAAAATCTAGCAAATACCATGCAAAATGACAGATTCTACTTTGAAACTGTTGCAAATACAAGGCAAATTACCAGGAAAGAAAGCTAAACAAAAATCCAAAACCTGAGCCAAAAAAAAACAAAAACATCCAAAAACTATATTGAACCCTATAATATATATATAGATTGATATAGGGTTTTTGATTGTGTTCTTTTGCATTGGAAATCCACGGCTTGCAACCCAGGGAAGGGGGAACCAAGCTGGGTGGGTCTATGAAGCAGAAGATGGGGAGTAATTAGCAGCAAAAACTACATGATCATCCGCCGGAGCGAGAGCCAAAACACCTGGTGACCCATAGGTTCCGGCGTTTATTGCACGGTGCAGCGATGTATCGCCAGATTTCCCTAGGCCCTAGGGTTGTCTCGTTTCATGCTGAGCCAAAACCCAGGAAACCTGGCGAGGTTAACCAGACCCAGACTGCTGATGACGAGGTGCCACTCCTTTCCACAGCAAGAAACCCTTTGCATTGCACATTTAAAACTTTTGAAATCTGTCTGATCCTGATTTTTCTTATGATATTTAGATATATTTAAATATGGTTGCATATGTGTGCACATATCTACAACTATTTACATCTATTAACATTTACATACACATATATATATATACATATTCATATCTTCATATATTCATATATTCATATATTTTCATATAGTACATACTATATGCATACATTCTATCCTACTTCCTAGCAGTATCACGCCATACAAGAAAGGTCCCCGCAGAGGCTTCAAAGAAGAAGCTGAAAGCCGCGGAGGACCCGTTCCATGGGTTCGTCACTGAGGTTGGACTTGCCATTGAAATGTTGGGTACCCTCTGGTAAACATACAAAAAACTATGGAAAATCACAATTTTCAATGGGAAAATCCACTACTTCTATGGCCATTTTCAATAGCTATGTAACAAATTACCAGAGGATATCCCCACTGAAAGTAGGGTTATTAATCACTACATACTACTCACACAGTGGACTAGGTTATGAACCACTTACTAAGTGGGACTATGTATGGGATAAGCCGCTGGGACAGCGATCCCCAGGGTTGAGAAACCCATTATTAAGTGTCATGATTCTCCAAGTACCCATGTATTTTTTGGACATGATCACTATAAGGGGATTTCGCTCACATTTGCCATTTTCATTTAGAATGCGATTGATGATTCCACTGACAATAACCATCATTATCCCTATTGTTCAATGGGTCATTCATCTTACAGTAATCCCCAGTCTTCATGGTTACATCCCAAATTTGTCATGGTGAATTACCCAGATTTGATCGTCATGCAAATCACCAGATGTTCAATCAGAATCCTGCAAACCCCCAAAGTCAACTTAGATCTTAGAATCTTAGAATCATCCAAAATCCCAAAGTCAACTTAGATCTTAGAATCTTAGAATCATCCAAAATCCCAAAGTCAACTTAGATCTTAGAATCTTAGAATCATCCAAAATCCCAAAGTCAACTTAGATCTTAGAATCTTAGAATCATCCAAAATCCCAAAGTCAACTTAGATCTTAGAATCTTAGAATCATCCAAAATCCCAAAGTCAACTTAGATCTTAGAATCTTAGAATCATCCAAAATCCCAAAGTCAACTTAGATCTTAGAATCTTAGAATCATCCAAAATCCCAAAGTCAACTTAGATCTTAGAATCTTAGAATCATCCAAAAACCATCCAGTTGACTACTTGATTTTCCCATGTTCATTGCCATTTCAGGTACCTAAACTGGAGGTACTGTACCATATCAAGCCCCATTCTGGAGGTATATGATAGGTATATGATAGGTTAGGTATATAGTATATGCCTTTACATAGCCGTAGCCCTTAGACCTTACATACAGTGGATGGTTGCGAAATCCTGCACCAGTTCATAGATGGCTTATCCCGGAGAGGGATTCGCAACCATCCTCAGTACTTAATGTTATTCCATTAATATGCCATTAAATATCCCTTTCAATCACCATTAGTATCCCATTCAATCACCATGAATGTAATGAAATCATCAATTTAATTATCCCGTAGAATTATATATATATATATCACTATATAACCATCATTGTTTATTAATATCCCATTAAATCACCATTCATATCCCATTCTTATCCCATTTATGTCCACAGTGGTAGCTCCAATAAATCGCTTCACCAGTGAACTCAACAGGAGAGGATCCAGGTGTTGCAGGCGCGTGCTGAGCGCCTGGAAGAGCAGCTGTCTGAGCTGGCCACGGATGCCGGGCTGAAAGGGGACCCTGCACCAGATGATAGGTGGTAAACATTCCATTATTTTGTTGGGGTTTCGAAAGTTTCAACCATCCAAGGTGGTGCAGGATTTCGCAACCATCCACCGTAGTTTGTTTCGATATCCCCGTTTCAAGAAGTAACATGTTGGTTTGGTTTTGGCCTCATCTTTTGTAACATCTATCGTATCCATTTGTTTGATGTGTTTCATGGTTCGAATCATATGCATATAAATGAACAAGCATGATATATATATATATATGTATACAGATTATATACAGTATATATATAGATAGATAGAGACTGATTGGTAGGCATAGATAGATTGAGTCACGCTCAAACTTTGGCTCAAACACACACGCACATGTGTATATATATATATATATACGCATGCGCATGCATATATGCATGCATATATGCATGCATGTTTGCAAACACATATGCCTGGAAACATACATACATCTATAAAGGGATACATATGCTGAAAATAAATATTAACACATAACACAAATATGGATTGAAACAGTAGGTACAGTAGACTGATAGATTGATAGATACATTATATCATAATGTATATATGTTCATACAAATATATATAAAACCAATATAATAATACAATGGAGATAGACATATAAATATACATTTACATAACATATACATAAACACACACATACACAGATACGTACTACACACATATATATATATATATACATACATGTATTGGCACAGATTTGAACTGGTATTCAACTGTTGTTGCTGCTTCCTTCACGCCCATCACCCACAGGTAGCTTGGCGCCAGAATGTCCCATGAACGGATTGGAACCATCCAACATTGTGTGGATCCCATTTCGCTCAATATGGCCGGAATGGACATAAGGAGGGCTGTCAATAAAGCATGGCGGTCTTGAACTGTACCACACCAATATTCTTGTGGCTATGTAAAGCGCAAGTTTTGGCAAATCAACTATACATGAGCCATGTTCCATAGTTATGTTAGTCTAACAGAGGGTAAATGCTTGTTGGTTTTGACGTTTCTGTTACAATAATTGCATTGAAGCAGGGACATGTTGAATTCATGGGGTGGGGATTCCCACTGAGGAGTCAAAAGCGCAAATGATTGAGTTGCACGATCAGTGGCTTAGTGACTGGGATGCAGCACCTGGTGGAAGTGATGGGAAAGTGGGCAATTACAAAACTCTTTCTGGTTGATTATTGCAGGGGATAGTGCTACTCAATATATAGGGGATGATCATAGTCCCTCATGGGATTTCCTATCAACCAGTATAATGGAATGATAGAGGGGTTTTGAACACTGCTCAACGGAGAAGGTGACCAAATCATAGATGTTTTTTTTGAAGAAACGGAGGGATTCTCGTGTCCCTCTCAGTTTTTCCAAAGTGGAAGGCTCAGCAGCAAGACCCTGTGGGGTGAGGAAAATTTGCTCACAGCGTAACAACCCCTTGCAAAAGAAACCACCCGATTGTTGACCATGATAAGTTTGAGGTGCAACCCATCAATTTTGTCATGGAACCCGAATAATATAGCTCTAGAAAATGATCTTCCTAAACTTGGATTTGGCCACCATCTTTTGTAAATTTAAATTTAGGAATGCCTGTTCCTGCAGACTTTTTCCCCTTCTGGTGTCAAGCATGGCTTGCTGGAGAATCCCCCATGGATAGATGATGTTCCCGTTTAATTGCCCATTTAAAATTCGGGGTGTTCCCAGCTAGCCATGCTTGATTACCAGAGGGTTAGATTTATATATATATATATATATAATATACATATATGTGTGTGTGTACATATCAATATGCTCCGATATATCCCCATGAAACCACCATCAAACCTCCATTTGCCAATGTTTTTTTTGGTCTTTGTTGCTGAACCCACCGGGACCTTGACGACGCGCCAAGGCAAAGAACACGCGGCCAAGGCTGCCTCAGACGCCCAACTCGAAGCGTTGCAGTCACCGGGCAGCCACCGAGGGACGGGGCGGGCCTGGGTGCCACTGGCGCCACTTTAAGCCCAGGGTTCACCAGCTTAGCCTCCAGGAATCAAACATGGCTGGGAAGCCCCCGAAGTACATCATTTCAAAATGGGAAAATCATCGAACCCTTAAATGGAAGATGTTCCCATTGCCGTGTGTGATTTGGCAAATTCAAGAGTATCGATTGTCTCATCAATATTTTTTGCACAAATGATATGTGTAAGGTGAAATCACCATTACATCACCATATTTTTCGTGGGTTCCATGGTGATTTCTAGGTCTGGTGACCTCAAGCAAAGGCCCAGCATCTCAGGACCGAGCTGGCTTTCCAGCGTGCAGAAGTCACGGAGAAGGAACGAAAGGAACTTAAAGGCAAGGCCAGCAAGGGAATATGGGGGGATGTCCCTTAAAATCAAAGGGATTTTCCGATTTCATCCGTTTTCCGATTTTGGGGATTTTTTGTGAGGGATTCATCGAGCAAACATGGTGATTGGTGATGGGTTACACAAAGCTATTACGATTTCTGGGGGGCAAGGTATCAACAGATTGCCAAGTTGCTTCAGCTCATATCCCCAGGGGTCAATCCACCATTTGGCGAATCAACACATGGAAAACATGGTGAGATAGCCATCAACCCAGTAATGCGTATTGATATGCCGATGGCATGAAAATGGATTTACATGAATTCTATAGGGGATGGATGAGCATATCCCATCAATTCCATCTCACTTGATCATACTGTGGATGGTTGCGAAATCCTGCACCAGTTGGATGGTAAACATCCCCTGATAATCCTATGATTTACCACCAACTGGTGCAGGATCCCTCAGCCAAGGTGCCATAGACTCAGAGCGAGCTGCGAAAGAAGCCGTGGAAGTGAAGCTACAAGCGGCGCAAGAAGCGGAAGAAACAAAAAAGTGACTGGTCACAATATGGGAGAATAATGGATAACATTGGATCCTATAATCCTATTAATTAACGGATAATGTGAGTATACCATGTATAGATGGTTAATGGAGAATATGATTATATAGCAGCATTTATAGATGATTTTCCCAGCTACAACCCTACATCTATACTGGATGGCCCCGGGGAGTTAGAGAATTTATAATGGAATTATATTTATCGTAAGATGTTTAGAAGTAGAGTTATAACTTGTGTAACTGGTCTAAGTACATGCTAAGTTAATGGTTTGGAAGCCCCTGACTTAGCTACAACTTAGCTACTTATAAGTTCATGAGTACTAAAGTATGGGTAACTTAGGTTAGACTTAGCTCATACTTAGGTTAGTTATCATATTGCATGTTTTTGGTAATGTTTTTTGCAAGGATGGTATTTTTTTGCAAAGTGGAAGATTATTTTCTGGAAAACAGAACAGAAGTGATGTCCAAAGAAATCGCCTGATCCCACGCAGCTGGGTTCAAGTTTTTAATTCGTTGCTGGCACAGCAAGTTTTGTTCCTCAACAAACTGATCCAGTGGTGCCTGAAAGAAGATTTGGGTCTGGTCTGCCAAGAAGATGGCATCGAGCAGCAGACCATTTGTTGCTTCGTCTTTGGCGGCTGGACAGATCAGTGGAAGCGCTGTGAGGTCCTGCTGAACAGTTATCACATAGAGATATTTCAGCAGTCCATTGCTAATGATCTGGTCGAGCTGCAGCAGTGCACCGACCTCTTGCCCGAGGCCACATGGATGGGCTCACGAGGCCCAGTAGCAAGTAGAGAATCTAGTGTGTGATGTGCCTGAGCTGCAGCAGCAGAACCGCAGCGTAGAAACGCAGTGACCTGCCCAGAGGAAATGACGAAGTCCGCGAAATGTCCGCCGGAGTCCGCGACTGTTCGCGGCTCCTGGGGAGGTATGGGTTGTCCGCGTGTCCGCGCAATCTAAAGCAATCTCACAGAAGGTAAACGAATATGGGAATTCTTAGCTTTTGAGGCATGTCCGCGACCTGAAACTCACTGGAACTTGTCCGCGGAGTCTGGAGATGAAATCTTGTTTTTGTAGCTGTTTAGGTTCAGCTGGGACGCGTCTCGCCCCTCTTGTGTTGCTCTGGAACGTTTGCCGTCTGCGATGGCTGATCCTGCTGCCGAAGAAGAGGTCAAGCGTCTCACGAGTACGCTCTGTAATCTGAGCTACGTGCCAGATAAGGGGAGGGTACACAGATGCAGTTTTCCTTCAGATGATGTTGCATGCAAACTTGTCAACTTCACGCAAACAGCTTCCACATTTGTAGCAAAAGTAGGCATGTATCATAGAAAGACAAATAAATGCGCACGCAAACTCACAAATTGGCAGACAAAAGGTCAAAGCCATACTTGCTCGAAGCCATGTACTTTAGAGAAAACGACGACGCCACGGTCGCTATGCTGCTTTACACACTGCGCTTGGACACCACTTGATGAAATCATACAAAATATTTAAAAAAACACAATCACATAATATAACCAAAAAACACATTGTAGAACTTAGCACACTTACAACCCAACTTAAGATGAACTTAACAACATTCTTTTTTATAAGTTCGCTAAGTTCATGTTAACCAACTTATAACTTCCTAAGTCACCCGGGGCCATCCGAGCTATAGTATATATATATATATAGGGGATGTTCAATTGCCGCATTTGATTCCCGGGGGGTAATATGAGTGTGTTCTGAGAATGCTGGGAATAATGGAACAATCCTACTAGGGAGAATTCTGGGGATTTCAATTTCCTGGGAATGAGTAGGGATTTGTTCCCAACAACGAAGCCTGATTTCAATGCTGGAGATATAGCGAAGTTGCATCATATATATATATATGTCTATAATATATATAGTAAGTAGCCAGCAGATAGAATAACAAGCTGGCTTTTGTTTTTAATAACTAGCCAACATCAACCTATTGGGTAAAGAATTTGCAGATATAATATTATAATATTTTGTTTTCTGGTGCTATGGTTTTTACAAGGGTTGTGGTTATTTTGGATGAATTTCAATGTGGAGTTTCCTTAAGATTGTGTGCCAGCTCTGTTGGCATGCAGAAATACGTCAATTAGTTGCAGTAAATCACACACATAATCATTGAAATTGTTCATTTTAGCCTGAATTAGTTGCAGGAAATGGTACACACATATAATCATTGAAAATTGTTCATTTTAACTTGATTTAGTTGCAGGAATGATGGGACATTGTTCATTTCAACCTATTGGGTAAGAATAATATTCTATATCTCCTATTCTATTTGTTGACCTGGCAATCCTGAATTTTCTATTTGCTGGTTACTTACTATATATGTATGTATTTAAATAGCTTGTATTGACAACAAAGAACTTCGCCGGAAATTATGGTGAATATTGATTGGGAATACGTCTTCAATTTGATGGCATACATCTTATGTGGGAGCATTATTTTTTGTGATGTCAGATGTGAATTACCTAGGTGGATGGCTGTGGCTTCAACATTGGGATCCACTGCCACCCTCAAGTCAGTGGTGAACCCATGCACCATTCATTCACCGTGAATCTTGGTGGTGCATCCCACGAATCGTAAATGGGTTATCCCCCAGATATAGATGGAATATCCCCACTGATATATGGGATGAAATATGGGTATGTAATATAATATATGGGTTATAAACCACTTCTTAAATGGGATGCACATCCAAGTGCCACTGCCACTACCATCATCGGTATTATCCGTGTATCCCCAAGGTCAGTCAGTTTTGTGACCCAGCCGCCATGTCCAAGGCAGGAACTTGAGACTTGCAAGGCACAGGCAGCGCAGGCAGCCAGCGACTTCAAGGAACGTCGCTCGGTCAATATTTTTGAAGGGGTTGGTCGGCCTGAAAACTGTGGAAAGCACCTCAAAGTCACGCAGATTCCGTCAGTTTGGGGCTGGTTTTCGATAGTTTGCATAGCCTTCTGGCCAAGGTTTAGATGTAGTCAAGTTATGTCAAATCGCTGAACGATGGGGCAAACCAACCTCCATTGTGAGTCAGTCATTTCTAACACTTCAGCTTAGTTCAAGCCGTTTTTCAGAGTTTTGACCTGCCCCAATTCCCAATTCACCTTGGCTAAAGTGTCCTGATTGTTTTTGATGATTCTTGCCATGGAATGGACTGGTGAAGATGGGCAGAATCTGCAGAATTGGCACTCTGAGGCATTCAGGCCTTGGAAGCGGAACTCCGCTCTTTCACTCTGTGACTGGATTGCAATGGATGGGCGAAAGTTTCAAAATCCTTTTGCAGCAATTCTGCACTCTACACTCTGGGCTTCAAGACGCGTTCAGTGTCATGTTTATGTGATATGATTTCTTTTCATTCAAATCATGTGTATCTATATATATATACACATGTGTCAGGAAGTCTCATCCACGAAAGGTTTGAAGTTGGAATTAGGGTACCAGGACCACTAGTTTAGGATTTGATTTTGACAAACATTGGCAGGCTCTGGGGGGTTGCTATAGTCGATCATGGCCTGTCTGACACAACTGCACGGGTTATACTCCCGCCAGGTCTGTGGATTTGCCGTCTTCGGAGAAAACTCTGGAGCTCCAAGAGCAAATCGATAAGTTGGAGGGTGCCATGGCGAACACCTCTTCTGCGAACAATGAGGAAACACCAACAATGTTTGATGGCATTTTATGATATTTTATGTGATACAACAAACGCCACGATATGTGGGTTTGGAAATGGTAGAGTCGCTATCAAATTCAAAGGAACAAATGATTATTATTTTTGGGGTACCCCATTTTCAGACAAACCTATGCACCCTGAAGCCGTACAAAGAGATATGGAAAACCATTGAGTGTTCCGAGGACAAATGCGACATGATTCACAAATGGCGGCGTCTTACTCAAGGGATTTCTTAAAGTTGGGACCCCCAAAGCATCCAAGTTACTCGTCATTTTGAATAGGGAAACCAACTGTTTCGAGGCATTCCAAGTTTGAAATTACCAGGATGCAGATACTATACTCCCCCCCCCAGAAACGTATCCCCCAACAAGTGCTTTAAGGCCTTCTGAAGCGGTTTTTTGATCACCACACCATAAACTCCATAAACCCCTGTATTTATACAATCCTTTTGTTAGTGTAGTTTTGGGTTGGCAACAGAGTTCATGATGCCTGGGGATTGATGATGATTGATGCCCAATCTGGTTGGTGGTTTGGAACATGTTTTATTTTTCCATCTATTGGGAATAATAATCCCAACTGACGAACTCCATCATTTTCAGAGGGGTAGGTCAACCACCAACCAGTAATAGTTATCAACCATCATTAACCATATCATAACCATATAATAACCATATAATAACCGTATAATAACCATATAATAACCATATAATAACCATTAATAATCATTAATAATCATTATTAATCATTAATAATCATTAATAATCATTAATAATCATTAATAATCATTAATAATCATTAATAATCATTAATATATATATAACAATACCTTTCGTTTTGGGCTTTCCACCTTCCCATGCTCCACGGCCCGAGGCGAAGCCGGCGACCTCCGGCGGCGCCTGGGCGCGGCGGAGCAGCGCTTCAGCGCGGAGCAGCACCGGCGCCAAACGGCGGAGGCACGGACGCAGGACATGGAGGCGCCGCTGCCTGGGGCTTTGGAGGATGGTTTGGGAACTACCCTCTGGTAAACGTTTACATAGCTATTGAAAATGGCCATAGAAATAGTGGATTTTCCCATTGAAAATGGTGATTTTCCACAGTTATGTTAGTTTACCAGAGGGTACCCTCTGGTAAACGTTTACATAACTATGGTGATTTGAATGGGTAAATCCACTATTTCTATGGCCATTTTCAATAGCGAACTGTTTGTTTACCAGAGGGTATAGGAACTGGTTACCCTCTGGTAAACTATATAACATGACTATGGAAAATCAATATGAAAATTACCATCTTTAGTAGGTAAATCATTCTGTATATCTATAATGTGGGTAAAACGGGCACAATAAAACAAGGTACCCTCTGGTAAACTAACAGTTTGCTATTGAAAATGGCCATTTATGGTTGATTAGTTGATTGACCTAGTAAAAATGGTGATGTTCCATAGTTATGTTAGTTTACCAGCGGGCCATGTGGGTAAAACAATGCTATAAACCACCCATGACTGGGAATGGTAAACATCCCACCTAATTATTTATGGTGAAATTGGGGATAGCTTATTGTTTTACCAGCATTAATTAGGAACTGGTTAGTCACTGAGGTTACTTATGACGACCCGGTTTTTGCTTTTCCTGACCTTGCACCTCTGACAGCGAGGGATCAGCCACTGAATCACACCACTTAGCAACTGAGGTTAGTTATAAGCCATAAATGGGAGAAGTATGTATAAATATGTATAAATCTATGAAATGGTGATCTACGAAGGGTTTTTCCCAGTGGGCTGATCCTCCAAGCAGTTAGATCCATGGATGGCATGGAAACTTCACGGGGATTTTACCATTTTTTTGGTGGGAAAATATAGACAGTAATTGTTGCAACTAATGGTGAATCAATGGGTATTCAGCTAACAAAAAAAAATATGGACAGAGAGAAACTAAAATGATCCAAATGGAGGTGCTTTGCAATGTAGGGCCATACTTTGTGGGGATATGTCCTTACATGCCTCTAAGTCAGGTACCTGAAATATTCACTGAATCATGAATGAGTTTAATGATTAATGAGATTTCACCATCAAAAAAACATGGGGAGTGCATTCTGAAAACAAGGGTTTGTCCCAAAGGCCACAGTGCGCAGTGGGAATACAACCAACTCGAGTCAGGTGAATCGGGGGCATTGGGGCCGGGGGGGTAAGGCACGCCTTACTGACCTGGAAGAAGTGCCTTGGCACGCTGAGTTCACCGGGGAGCACCTGATTTTCAAACAGACGTGTGCGACACACTGCGACACATTCCAAGATGTAAAAGGTGTGTAAATATCATATTCTCTCGGTGATGGAACTCAGCATTGTCAGCGCGAACCCTGTCCTACACTGTCCTACACATGATTCTTATTTTGGCAGTCCCCTTTCTTGAGCACCGTTCATTTTCAGGAGATGCTGCATATATCCAGCCAGGAAACTTCTGATGTTCCTAAATATAGTCGAGTGCAATCATGTCATGGTCTTTCAAATCATATCATGAAAAGATCGATGATTTCTGATGTTATGCCATTACAATCATATAGTATATAAACATATAAACACACACACAATTGTGTACATAAGAGTATGGTAGTCAGCATATCTAAATTATGTCTAATGTGACTTCCCAACCTCCCACCCTGCCGAACCATGCCACGGATGCGCCTGCCTTAAGGTGCGCAGCATGACACGGCTGCAGGGCCAACTGGAAGCGGCCATGGTCAAAGCCAGTCGCGAAGCGCAAGCCAAAAACGTGGGGCTCCCCAGCAAGACGATGGAAAGGGTCCAAAAGGAAGTTGTTTTATATAGCTGTTTATTCACCAAAGTCATGATAGAGAACATGAAATAATCTGGATTTATGAAGGCTGGATTAGTTGGGTGCACATGAGCCAATTCATAATTTGCAGCTCAACTTTTGGTAGAGCGTACGTGTACATATAATTATTGAGCGGTATATATATATAATTCTAAAAAATATATATATATATATGCATGCATACAGTATTTATTTATTGAACCTCGGGTAAAGATTGCAGTGATATCAGGGAATACAATAGCCATGAAATAATCATGATAACTATAAATATCGACAAACAATCAATAACCAATTACCAATCATCAATAAAACAATCTTAATGATGGCCACCACATACATATCATTTAGATACAAACATGTCTCTCAACAGCCGACGTGGCACCGTCAGATGGCGCAACGTCAGCTGGTGGCGGCGCTGAAGGCCGCGACGGCCGCGGGCGCCAAGATCAAAGCGGCCGAGGCCTGGATGAAGAATCCAGGACCCGATGAATCTCGCTGGACGAAATCCACTGGGAATCTATAGGAAAAAAAATTGATGGGACATGTGGTTTTTAATAATGATTTTCCCAATGGAATTCAATAGAAAATCCAACCTCTAGATTTTTGCCAATGCGATTTAATGGGAATCTTAGAGACTTAATGGGAGGAGGTGTTTTTTTCATGTTTTCTAGCGGATGGAGAATCCTAAATAGAGATGAGTTGGGATGATTTTTTTGGCCGCATTTTTCCTATAAAAAGTCACTAAACATTGGAACTTGATGGGATTTGTGAAATATTTATCTTTGGGGGGTACCTTCGGCAAATCCAAGTGTTTTGGCTTGCCCGAACTAAACATGATGTGTTCTTTTCTTTAATTGAGGAACTAAACATGGAGGTTTCGAAATAGCTGCGAAAATCATCGAAGAAGAAATGGTCGATGTTCCAGCAAACCATGTTGTTGTTTTTTTTGTGTTTTCCTATTGGGTCATCCAGACATGATGAGTCGACTACTGAGAATACATTATATACACTAAATATGTATTTATATGCACGTGTACAATATATAATAAATAAATAGATAAATAAATAGATAAATAAATAAATATATATATACAGTATACATATATCTCTTCGACAAATCTAAGGACTCGAAGCATACTGAGCGAATTGCCCATTGACCTGTGGAATCCTGCGGAATCCTGTGGAATCCGAAGAGGAGTTGTGATGATTCAAGTGGATGAAGAAACACAAACAAATAACAGTGATATCCTGTGGATGCCTGTGGATAATGTTATTTTTGTTGCAAATAAATGATGATTTTGACATAGTAAACAAACGATAAAACGATTATATTTATTGAAATTCTTTGGTGCCCTGACATCCTTGTGGAAATGATGTGATTTTTATTGCGAGGTTTTGTAGTTATGAAACCCACGTAAAGACATTACAGCATTGGCCCCCGATTCAGTTGTTGATAGTTTTGGTATGTTTACATGGCACTAGGATTTAACTGAGTCATTTGGGATGATCTTGAGGTGATATGAAGGATAAAGACATTACCCTCTGGTTATTTAACATAGCCATGGAAAATGGCCCATTTATAGATGGTTTACCTATTAAAAATTGTGATTTTCCATGGCTATGTTAGTCATAACCAGAGGGTATTTGATGTTTGTCCGGGATTTCGGATAAGGTATGATGAGGTGAATGAAGAGTGATGAACACTACTGATAGTTTTTGATTGTGTGTTGGTTCCTTGTTTTTTGTTACATATGACATATAGATATCATCATTTTGATTGGCAATGCATGGCATGCTATTATTAAATGAGTTTGCTGACGGTTTTTCTTACATATCAGATTTGATTATATATATATATTTATTTATTTATGTGGTGATTTTGTTGTGGTCCAACTGGCAGAGATTTGTTTGGTTCGTTTGGGCTAGAATAATTGGATATGTGGTATAGTGTTTTTTGCACAAGACATATTTAACTATATACATTCGGATCTCACACAGGTTGCGGGCATTTGTTTCATGGATGATTGTGAACAGCAGCCGTCGCCGACGATCTCTTGCACGGCAGCTACGCATCTCGCGGTCAACGTGTGAAGGCAGCTGGTGCTAGGCAGGAAATCACTAAGCGCCAGCTGGTCAACCTTCCATGTTTGCAAAAGGCCTATAGTATTTATAGGCCATCGATTTCATTGATTGTGGTGTGATCCTTGTGACCACGACAAAAAACCGCTTCAGAGGACGTAAGAGTCACCCTGAACGTTCAGGTTTTTAAGTCCTAGATTGAGAATTCATTGCAACTGCATGGCTAAGCCATTGTGGGTTTGCTCCAACTGTGCATGATGACCGCGCAAAAAAAGATGGTGGAACGGCAGCCATGATGCATGAACTGAGAAAAGGGAGGCTACGGGTCTATGCGATCTATGCAAAGCATGCGCATGCATGCGCCGTATCAACCTCCAGGATTTCGGGTGATCTTTGCATCAAGACTCATCCAATTCCAGTCTCAAACTACCCCAAGGCCGAAGGCCTAAAAGGGATTGCCAGATGTGGGTTTCTCTGAAAATAGGGCACCACATGGCACCAAAACCACTGGACCTTTCGCCACTCTGCTGAACTTGTCGAGAGGTCGATTTTTTCGGAGAATTTCCCATTGGTTTATCATGATTTTTCCATTCAATATGTATTATGACATTTATGTGTATTTGTATATATGGAAACATCACGTTTATTTTTTAACATTTATTATTCCCCTTAACAACATTCCCATGAATTGAAACATTTCTGTGGAAAAAACAGCAATCCTGGAATAGCTGAGCGGCCAGGCATCCAGTGGACTACTATTTGGAACAATGTCCAGGACCCAGTTAGACCCTTCAAGCGCCTCAATTAGTCGGATCCTACGGCTTGTAACTGGTTAGCAACCATAAATATAAGCTATTTACATGTAACATGCTCACCCATTTAGGGGACTTACCAGAGTTCCTAGCCAGGATCCTCCAAGCACTGTTTGTGCCTTTGAGCTGGTCAAGTGTGACGTTTCTATAGCAAGAGTGGTCGGCTTGTTGTCTGTTGCTTTGAAGGCGACATGTCTAATCACCTTTAACACAAAATTAAGTGTATATTATATATATATATGCCCATCATTTCTGGTTACAGGATGTTCCTTCTCTCTCTCTCTCTAAGTTTAATTCATACCACTGTTTGTTTCTCCGAGCCATTGCAGTTAAATAAATCGAAACAATATGTCCAGATGTAGTGAAAATGGTCATTTTACTACTTTCTTTGCCCCGTTTTCCCATTGTCTTTGGGGTGGAGCAACCCTACATTTGGGGTCTCAACAGCAGCCTTCTTTAGGCATTACCGACTGGGTTGGGCACTCGGGCGTTTCAAACATCAGTGTGTCTGAACATTAAGGGATACCATTAATTCATGGCCATAATGACAAACCAGAGAAACCCTAATAAACATTGATAAACCCTTATTAATGATATACAATGGATTTGTGATAATTTGTATGGGTCATAATCTGTCGTTCCATATTTTGGATGAACATCCGCCTGCGATTCTTGGACCTTCACCACTGGGACTAAGGACCACTACCAAAAGATGTTCAAAGAACAAGGCTGTGACCGTGAGTAACTCGTGCCATCAGTCAGTTGGGTTTAGAGATGGCTTCAGGTCGGGGCTAGGGCTTATTCAGGATGACCTCATGGCCCCGCAGCCGAGGCCGTGGTAATAGAGGTATTTCGGTATTCAATGTTTCTGGACATTCATCATTGTTTGGTGATAGTGTACTTACCGTACCATTCGTGGTCATGCTGTTTGATATTTATATGGGGATACTGGTAGGACGAAACCGATGATTCCATAATTCTATGTTTTTGGTGATTAATTATTTGCATGCCTGGCGTCCAAATGTTGATGTGAGAGAGAGAGAGAGAGTAGTGTTTTGATTCATGTCCACACTGTTCCTCTTATGTGCATAAAATATGTGTACATAATATATATATATATTGCCGAGCCGTATGGTCCGATACAGAAAAACATTGGTGATTGCTAGCCTTTTCCCTGCTGGCGTGGCTGGGTCAGACACTTCCCTTCCACCAATCTGTTTGGCGGTTGGGTTGGCTATGCCACTGCCTATGTAAAGAGGTGACCGGACACCGGCTTCACCGGCTGGACCGGATCCTGGGAGGTCAAATTCTGACCCGCTCCGAGGTATGTCCCTTACCCATACAATCGGCAGATGATTGAGGCTCAGGGTGGCAGGGGAGATCAACGGCTGGAAATGGCTGGAAGATAACGATCTCATTTTGGTAGGTGAATCTGTCAATGATCTTGTTTTTCCTGGTAGGCAGCCCAGTTTGATTTAGGCGATTGCTACGCAGCAGTGCCACGTTTTAACTCCTGGTCTACATGTGTTCTGCATGACGGAACTTTGGCACAAGGCAACAAGAGTCTAGTCAGCGTGATGCAATGCAGAGCGGGCTGGGAAAAGCGGGGGTGATTTGTAGAGTCCGTGCTCGGATGATTCTATAAATCAACAATTAACACATAATATTAATCTGGTTGGTGGTTTGGAACATTTGTTATTTTCCATAATATATGGGATAATCATGGATAATCCTTCCCATTGACTAATATGTTTCAAGATGGTTAAAACCACCAACCACTATTAATCACTATTAATAATCCGATTTTGCTTATGCCGCCTTTGAAGGTCTAAGGTTTACAGTTTACAGTAATTAACCTGGTTATCCCAGGGTTATCCTGGTTACCATGTACTCTCCCAGGATGGTCCAAGTACGCCCAGGGATACTTCAAGGAGTACTGCTCTCTCACCGGCCTTTCTGTCGGCAGCCCCTGGCATAACCCCTGTGGCATCGATGACCAGGCAAAAAAAACGCAGTTCATTGGAAGAAGATGTTCTGATAACATGGTGTAAACCATGGTGAAATCATGATTAAACATGATGTTTAAAATGGTTGAGATGGTGAACAATGTGGACCATAATGTATAAACATTATACACATGTGGTTTTGATATGGTTCATAATGGTTAAGAATTGGTCAATACTGGTTAATATTTGTATGTTGATGAGTGTTTGTTGTTGTTGTTGTTGTTGTTGCTGTTGTCGTCGTCGTCGTCGTCGTGGTTGTTGTTGTTGTTGTTCTTTTTGTTGTTGTTGTTGTTGTTGTCGTTGTCGCTGTCGTTGTTGTGGTTGTGGTTGTGGTTGTTGTTGTTGTTGTTGTCGTTGTCGCTGTCGTTGTTGTGGTTGTGGTTGTTGTTGTTGTTGTTGGTGTTGTTGCTGCTGCTGTTGTTGTTGTTGCTGTTGTTGTTGTTGTTGTTGTTGTTGGTGTCGTTTTTCGTCGTTGTCGTTGTTGTTTTCGGTTGCTGCTGCTGTTGTTGTTGTTGTCGTTGTTGTGTTGTTGTTTTTAAAGAATATAACATAATGGTGTTCTTCAAAGATATCTGATAAATGACCTCCAATCCAGTGCCACATTTCAGTGACCACCCATAGTTCGTCCATCTCTATGATTCGTCAGTTCATACCCTTGTTGTTTAAATCTCCATGGGGGGGTTCGTTATAAACTATAAACTGTTAAAGATATCCAATCTGGTTTGTTGTTTGGAACATGTTTTATTTTCCATAATATATGGTAATATGTTTCAAGATGGTTGAAACCACCAACCAGCAATTATTCATCCATTATTGCAGTGTTTTTCGCATTACCAACCAGTATCAACCGTTGTTATCCATGGGTAATCATGGTGAACTATTCTTAAACATGATTTTATAACCATTTTTTAACATCATTAACCATTATTGAAACCATTTATTGAAACCATCCATGGCCAAAAACTATTCATTACTGTGTATGCCCTCCATTCTTAACCATCATCATCAAGTACTATTAAAAACTATTATCAAAACCATTACTAAACATTATAAACCATACATCATGATACTCACATGATATCCACCAACAATTATTAACTACTCTTAACCATCATTAACGCCATCAGTTTAGGCATAACTCATCTATTCTTTAAACCACTATTAAAACAATCAGTGGCATCATTGACCATGTATTAAAGAGTAACATGTATTAACCATGCTTTACCACGCGTATCTCCAAGCCGCACGAGGTCACCGCGGACGGCCCTCCAGCTGATGCGCCAGGGCCCATGGCGCGAACGTCTAACTCGGTGGAATGCGCTCCTCTTCGTGGGATTTAATGGTGATTTAACCAAGAAAAATGGTGATTAATGGTTATATTTTACGGGTGTTGATATGTGTTGATAATGGTCATCCTCATAATCATGTAGTGGTTTCAAGACATGTTGCTTTTAGTGGTCTTAATTTATGATTCATGTGGGTAAAGCAATAATTAAACCACCCATGACTGGTGAAATGGTAAGTTTATACCACCTACAAAAATGGTAATGACTTGGGGATGGTTTATTGTTGTTTTACCTACATTATATAGGATGTTTACTGAATGGTTTTCAACGGTTTTGAACAGCATGGCGTTTAATTTCTTTTAAACGGTTCTAGCGTCTGGATCATGGTGATTATGTAAATGTGAAATTAAGGTGGCACAGCCAATTTTCAGACATGTGAATTGGAAAACAGGGATGAGAACATTTATTTGGAAAAGTAATATATATATAATCCAAATGGGTCCAAATGGTAATTTTTAGAGGGATTATGATGATTTAAGATCAAACAAGGATAGGCAAACATGAAACTTGTGGTATACCATGGCATCAAGCAATCCTACATATAACGTATATAAACTATTTTCACATTCCGGGGCAAAACCTGTCACACAACGGTTAACAAATTCCAGGTAAACGTGGAAAGGCTCCCACAAAAGGAAGAGTAATGTTCATGCTTTGAATCTACCTGTATGATTTTACGTTTACCCATGCCCACAAAATCAGCTGCGTGATTTGATGCGGCATGGGACACACAGTGACATGGCAGAATCATACATAATCCACAGCTTGTCATCGAAGGGGAGCCAAGGCCCGAGCTGAAAGATTGCTTGGAAAATGTCTTGGGTGCTTTGCCGGTGGGGGAGCTGAGTTTCAGCGCCAGCTCAGCAGAACTCAAAGTAGCATATGAACTAACTGCATCTAATTGCATCTAATTGCAATGGATGAAACCTACAGGTCTTCATTTACTGGATGCCCATTCAGACGGCTTTCATGTTGGCTATATCATCAATGTTTTTTGGACGATATCCCTATATTTATCGAGGATGTACCCTCTGGTACTTGAACAGTTTGCCATGGAACGCGACCATTTTTACTCGGCATTCTGTTGAGATTCTTCGGATTTCCCCCATCCAAATCCCACCGAAGGCATGGGCAGAAGATCGGCGGAATCTGGAAGGAATGGAGCAAAGCCTGCGGAAGGCGTGTCGCGAAATAAAGCGGGGCTGGTGGCAGATGATTCGGCTCACCAGATTTGATATATGATGAACTAGACCATGTTCAAGGGTGATGTTTTATATATATATATATTGTTACATTATTGATACTATATTGAGATATATTGAGCATTTTTGTTGTTTAGCCAAAACAGATGTTATTAGATATTGTTCCTGATTAATGGTACTGTAGGTTGGTTGATGTTGATCGCTTACCATTTGGTTATTTAACGTAGCTATGGAAAGTCACCAGGTTTAATAGGCAAATTATCATATCATCTATAAGTGAGCAATTTTTCATAGCTACGTTGAATAACCTAAAGCGTATTTGTTTGCCATTTCGGATGCTAGCAAAATAGACCACGATGATTTAAATCTAAGGTTAGTGATAATGCTGGCATCAGGGTGGCAATGGTCAAACTTCAATGCTATCAGATGATGGCCATGGAGTGAGACATTTCATTGCTCACTTGATGGTGGTTCAGTGGTTCATGTTCATCCCAGTAGATTATAACCACTCAGAACTTTGGATATAACCTGCTTAGAAAGTCAAAATGAGCCACCACCCATTGGTTTCTCTTGCAGCCGTTCCAGGACAAGGGTTGGTGGTCCTGCTCTTAATGTTTTTGCAACCGCTGGGTGAGCGGCGGCGTTGCGGACACCAAAATCTGTGCTAGTTCAATGTTGCTGGATTTCAGAGCAGCTTCTTGTTTTCCAAAAAGGGATGATGAGGCCCAGTGATTTTCTGGCTGATGGTTTATTGTTATTGGCAAGCTTTAAGTATGCGGTTGCATGTTTAGTTTTAACCACCAAGTAGCAATTTCTTGGCGAATCTCCAATTTTTGGCAGGTGGTTTCTACCACAAATCATTAATTCTTCTTTGAAGCCATTAATTCCATCATGTTTTGCTGGTAGAAACCATATGCTTAGCTCCCTAAAGGAGTTTCTCTTGTAGCAACCTGTTTCTAGGACACGTTTTCAACCCTGCACATTCCTAGTTGTAGGGCGAACCGAATGGTTGGCCAAAAGCCCGATTGTTCCTATGGAAATGCTACCTCAACCACCAATCAATGGATTGGTTTGTGAGTGAACATAAATCTAATCTACAGGAAAATTGTGTTTTTACCCTGAAATATTATGAAATATTAAGGTTGCCTGCGGAGTTCCCCAACAAACCAATCCAACATGTTAACATGTTGTAAGTTGTTTTCAAATTGCTATGATTACAACCCCTAAAGGGCAGCGATGGAGAATCACCAATGATATGTATATATATAGAGAGAGAGGGAGTAATAGGTAAATAACGTCATCGAACTAAATGGCAATGTTCAATATCTATGTTAGTTTCCTTGAGGGTAGTTAGCATGTTTTTTCGTTTGTTCAAAAACTGGTCAAACAAACCCACCTATAGCAGTGCTTGTAACCATCATGTAGCGCCATCCAAAAAGATTGATTTTTTCCAGGATGGCAACTCGATGAAACTTTACCTTAATTTCCAGGGGTCCAGCTTTTACATCTTTTTTGTTGTTGTTACTATCATCAGAATCACACGCCCATATTATTCCCATTAAATTCCATTAAAACCCATTTAACCTCATGAAGTTCCATCAAACCATTATATTCCCACTAAATCCCCATTGAATCCAACTAAACCCCATAAAACCCAATGCAATCCAATTATATAAATTCCATTAAATCCCATTGAATTCCATTAAATCCCATTATATCCCATTATATTCTTGCTAAATCCCATGAAGTCCAATTAAATCCCATGAAGCCCCATTAAGCCCAATTAAATCCCATCATATTGCGATAATATCCCATGAAGTCCCACTAAAATCCCATTGAAGTTTTAAACCATTGGGGACTATCATTTGCCCAAACCTATGATATTCCCACTAACACCCATTCAACCCAATATTAAAAATGCCATGAAGTCCCATCATATTCCCATCATGCACCCGGGCCCCATGACCTTGTCGTCTCACCAAGGTCCCAGCGCTCCAATGGCCAGGAGCTCTTCCGCCAAAGCGAGGCCCAGTGACGCGATCGGGGCCGAGTCTCGGGGCCGTTGTGGCGTTGAGCTAAGGAGATCCGGGGATGGAGCCAGAAACATGGTGATTTAACAGGGTTTAATGGGGATTTCATGGGGATTTCATGGTGATTTGGTGGGAATCTAGGTGGATGATATGGGAATGGTAGTACCCTAGGGGAAACATATAAAGATGTGGAATACCCATGGCTTCCCCAGGAAAATGATCAACCTTGGCTGAACCTTCGTGGGCCATGGCTTCCATAGCTATGTTAAATTACCAGAGGGTAGGGTTAACGGCGATAAATTATGGCGATAAATGATACTGTAGGGATGTAATAGGACATACTGGAGATCTGATGGGGATGCACTAGGATATGAGCAGCATCATTGGCTGTGCTGAACGCAATGCTGCTTGCATTGTACAATGGGTACAAATGATGAGCCTGTAGGTAGGTTTGTGGTGATCGTCATGTCCCACGCATCAGCTGCTACTTGATGCTCTCAAGTGTCACTGATGCTTTTGTCAGTTCGCTTTTCAGGAACCTAAATCGGATGTACCTACCATATATAGGCTTATAATATAAGGTCTATGTAAGGGCGTTGTGAGGGGATATATATATATAATGATATATATACCTCCAAAATATTGACTTATGCGGTACAGTACCTTCAGTTTAGGTACCTGAAATGGCCATGGATTTTGCGTATCCTTAACCGATTTGGCCCCGAATCCTGAGTTGCCACATCATCCGGGCTATGTCCATATCGCAACAAGTTCGTCGTCTTTTTCTGCCTGTATGGAATGGTAGCCGTATTGAAACCTGTGATGCATGTGATTCAATGCAAAAATGTGTGTTTCTGATTTTCTTCAGCCTTCTATTAATAAAGAGGTAAGATATCGGCCAACCAAAGGCTATATAGGTTTCCTACACACGCAAGTACCATATCTACAGTCCATTTTCTGGGTAATTTTTATGTTTGATCACTACGTCCCAATTATTGTTTGCATACTCCTGGATCTTCCAAATCCAAAACGTTTCCAGTGAACTTTCTAGGAGAATCTAGGAGATTCAGTAAATTTCACTGGCTTGTCGGCTTGTCCATGGAAGTCTGTAAGGCCAAAACTTTGTTTTTTTCTACATTGGCGTGATGTTGACATTTGTTGCGGGATTCTTTAGCAAATTGACATTTGTTTTTTCCTGAGCATTCTGTGTTTACGTTACCCATTTTCAATATTCCGTAAATTTCAGTGCTTGCGTCAAATTTTCCTTGGTTTGTGAAGGTTCAGGTATTGAGCACATGAGATCCAGCAAGCCCCAAAAAGATAAACATGTATACAATAATATCACATAATACCAACTTGTTAGTATAGCACTTGTTTGTTCTATATTGTTTGCTGCGGTGCTATACATTTAGAGTCCGTCCTTGTTTTTGCGGCATCCCAACGCCAGCTTTCCGAAGAGCATCGACATCTCGCGATCGGCAACTGAGCCGCGAATAGCCCGGCCAGACCCACAGAGATGGTACTTCATAGCTATGGAAGATCAATAATGTACAACGTTTACCATAGTAACATAGTAAGTATAATTATATAATCTATAAACATCAATATAATCAATGGTGACGAATATGATAAAAATCATTTATAAGATCTACAAATGAGCCATGGCTTCCATAGCGTTAAATCGTTAAATTACCACATTGGGTATTTGGTTTGGGTCAGTTGACGTAAGCTGTTCTGCATGTTTGTATTTTATTTTCGAGGTCCAAGAAATGTGTCACATATCCGAATGGCTCGGACAAGAACTACTAGCTGAACATACGTAGAAATGCTGAACAAGATTTTGAGCACATTGGAACCGTGTTTCTTTTTTGTCTGTTTCAAATGTGTGCGTCCATTTGAATCTTTTGACGTGTCTACTGTCTACATGAATGATTGAAACTAGTTGCAACTCACCCATATTGTTGCAAGAGTTTTTCAACCGAGTGCGCATGCCACAGCTTGGAATTCATTTTTTTGTTCATGAGTTCAATACCTCCGTGTGGTTGAGACCTGCTTGGTGATCTTGTTTTCAATCTTAAAATTTTAGTCCAGCCCGGTGCTCGGGGGAGGACGATGTACAAAGAGGCCGTAGCCATCGATCAAGATTCAAACCCATGATTTCATAACGGAGAAATTCGGCCAGCCAAAAACGAAAAGATGCAACCGCCTGCGGCAGTCATTCTATCACCCGGCTGATTGGAGAGAAACTTCACAGGACACCGTTTTATTTGCATGCTTTTGCCATCAAATATTAGGGTTGAGAAAGGGATGTGGGTCACTCTCAATTCAGGATTGTGCGATATTCGTTCTGCGTAAGATCCAAAAGTTGGAGTCGCAGCATCAACGTTCCACTTGGCTTCAACCTGGGATCACAGCTTGGCCGCAGCCATATGAGATCCGGTAGTGCCATAGCCGGTGGGCAATCACGATGTCCATCTCCTTACTATGCCTCTTGGCCGATGTTTGCCTCACAAGGTCCATCACTATGACTTCTTCCTTTTTGGCATGTTGTTAGGCCAAATTTCCTGCAACATGAAGTTAGAGTGACATTTTATGAATGTTCATTTTTGTTCAAGTGTTGCCAAGTTCATACCGATGAACATGCATGTTTGTGTAAGTGCTCACAAGGGCAACATGTTCATTTGTCAAATGCAAAAAACTGGCGAGATTTTGTTGGCGATTTTTTGCTGGCGAAGCTTTGCCGGCGAAGTTTGCGGCGAAGTTTCTGAGTAAGTATGTAGTGTGAGTATACGGCGAAGTTTGCGGCGAAGAATTGGCAAATTTTTATGTGCTTTTCTTTTCCTCTTTAAAAAACCCACCGAAATTTCACAACAAACTTTACCATGCACCAAGGCCCCAAACCCCAAAGAATCCACCAGGCGGCAAAATTTTCTCCACCAAATATATTCAATTAAATCCTTCCTACAAATTTCAATGAGACCTGAAGATATTGGCCAAAATGCAGGATGATGTTTGCAGATTAGGAATTGGCGGGGTCATACTACCATTTATTGGCCACTTGGGCTTTTCCAGACAGGGCAGCTAAGATTACCATAAGATTACCAAGAGGCCACAGCCAGTGAAATATCCATGCGGTCCATACGGTCCATGCCCATGTTGTTTGGCCAACATTCATTGGTCACCCCATGGTTTGATCCGGGCGGGTCAGAGGTACTGGCAGCCCTTTTGGCACCAATCTCAGCACGGTGAATTGACTGGCTGTTCTTGCTGGTAAGTGTAGTCGGACCATCTAGTGATATAGTTATGATTAATTAATGATATAAAACAGGGTTGGAGGAAACAACATTTTATGAACAGGAATCAAAGCCAATCAAGCAGATCTATCTTTGAAATACATCTGAAGATTGTACATCGCTTCCTCAATATTTTTCCAAGTATCTTTCCAACCATGGCAAGGTAGCTGACGGGGTTCTACACATAAAAGTATTAGTGAGGGATTTTGGAATTTCTATGTATGGATTGATGGACATATCCTAATCGGGCCAATAATTCTGGAACTTTGGTATCAAGCCAACTTATTTAAACCATATCGTGCGGATTTGCAGACTCATGAGTAAAGATGAAGAAATATTGCTGACATTTTCTGAACCAGCTAAATTATGGCGTGATATTCAGAAACATGGGCATGCTAGCTACTGCTAAAGCTGACTTTGCTCAGAAGAAGGAAAGAATGCGAACCCAATAGGGTTGAGGATTTGGTCCGTAAACACTCCGTGGGCCAGTTTGCTACTGTTAGGGTTAACGATTTGCTCCGTGGACTACTTTTATGATCTTTTATGCTATTCATCAAGAAGTCCAGCGCTTGGCCGGGATGTCCGGTACCTGTCTTGAGATGTCCGGCACCTGCCTTGAGATGTCCGGCGCAAGGCCGGGATGTCCGGCACCTGGGATGTCCGGCACCTGCCTTGAGATGTCCGGCGCAAGGCCGGGATGTCCGGCACAAGGCCGGGATGTCCGGCACCTGGGATGTCCGGCACCTGCCTTGAGATGTCCGGCGCAAGGCCGGGATGTCCGGCACAAGGCCGGGATGTCCGGCACCTGGGATGTCCGGCACCTGCCTTGAGATGTCCGGTGCAAGGCCGGGATGTCCTGCACCTGCCTTGAGATGTCCGGAACCTGCCTTGAGATGTCCGGCGCAAGGCCGGGATGTCCGGCACCTGGGATGTCCGGCACCTGGGATGTCCGGCACCTGCCTTGAGATGTCCGGTGCAAGGCCGGGATGTCCGGTAACTGGTCAATGCATTGTTCTTTATCGCTGGTAATGCTTAAAAATGAAAAGGTATATTTATGGGTCATATATCTTTTTATTTGTATCTTTATCAGATTATATAAGTATATATATATATATAGAGATATATTTTTTCAAGTCTTTATATTATATCTATATATAATTATTTGTGTTTTTAAAACTTTCTATATATATATATATGTATGTATATATATATTTATATAAAGATATTCAATTTTCATATATATATATATTACTATATGTATTACTATATAGTATTTCTTTATTTATTTTTTTCATTTGTTCTTTCTTTCTTCTTTACATCTATTTTCTATTTTCATTTTTTGAAAACACAAATGGTTTTAATATTTTCAAGAAATAAATAAACAATAAATAAATAAGTAATTAAATAAATAAAACAATAGATAAATAAATAGTAAATAGGTATATAAATTAATTAAATAAATATGTGTGTGTTGATTTTTGTTTACGTTTGAAAACAATGTGTGTATACCGGTGTATCCATACAAACACACATATCTATCTATTTGTCTGTCTCGTTTGTCGATCTATCTTTCTCTCTCTTTCTCTCTCGCTCGCTCGCTCGGTGGGTCTGTCGGTCTGTCGGTCGGTCTATTTATCTATCTATCTATCTATCTATCTTTCTGTCTTCAGGATTGTAGGAAGCAAGATTTTACATCAAGGAATTCAATCCAATCATGCAGACACTGTTCTTCGGTATACACCTGTACTTGAAGGGTAATTAGGCAAGTTGTTGCTTGATGCAAGTTAAAGCATGCTTCCAGACAAGGTTTTCCGGCGCCACCTCATACAGCGGCAGAAACAACCTGTATAAACAACAGGGGTTGAGAATCCTCACCTGGCAGATATGATGTGGCTCAGATCCTTTCTGTTGAGAATCGCCATAGCAAACATGCTCTGGTCGTACAATCTGAAACTATGAAACTATCCTGCCGTATGACATTCTACCTGAAAGATGTAAATGCAATGGGAAATCAGTACATAGCAAAAAGGCACAGCACAACAGGCGAAGGGATTGGAGAAGGAACGCAATTATTCAGGTATTACAAAAGGAGGAGAAAAAGGGAGGAGGAGACCTCATTTGACTTGTCCGCAGATCCTTACTGGAATTTTGGTGGTCCCTCTTGGGGGGACCCCCAAAATTCCAGTGCAGGACCTGCGCTGGAATTTTTGGGGTCCCCCAGCAGGGACATAACCCACATGATGTGCAACTGGGGACATGAAAATGCTAGGGGGGTCTGTCTGGGAGGACCCCCAAAATTCCAGCGCAGGACCTGCGCTGGAATTTTTGGGGTCCCCTGGGAGGGACCATTGAAAACCTAAATTTGACATGCTGCACAAGGTAAGAAATTCTGAGGAAGCTGGCTATGATTGCGCCGCTAGAATCATACAAGTCAATTGGCGCGTAACCGTGGCACCATGGAAAGCTTTCAGGCTTGCAATCGCAACAAACTTGAGAACCGCGTCCTGCAGAAGGGAATATGCGATTTCTATCCACGGCATGCAGCATTCTAGAGAGTGCGCGTTTGACCTGCTGTGGACCTGGATTTATAGTTGAAACCTTATGCGTGTATCTTTTGCGTTGCTCGCAATCAAGTGGGACGATGGTGCTCCAGTTAAACTTGCATACCGCCCTAAACTTCATGATCAGGGATGGCGCAGTAAAAGTGTCTAGTTTTTCCCGTGGAAATTTGCTTTGTTTTTGTCAAACCCATCAACCCTTATTTATCTACCTATCTGTGTATCTAATTATATATGTATCTAGCTATCTACCTGTCTTGCTATCTATCTTTCTATCTATCTATCGATCTATGGATCTATCTATCGATCTATCGATCTATCTATCTTTCTTTCTATCTATCTATCTATCTCTATCTATCTATCTATCTATCTATCTATCTAGGAACTATAGACATGGAACCGCACCCCATTGGTCTGTAAACTTGGAATTTTGATGGTCCTTTCTTGGGGACACCAAAATTCCACTGTAGTGGATACAGTGGAATTATTCGGGTCCTAGCAAGTATACATTCATCTATTGCATAAGATATCGAAATGTCATTTGGCGGGACCCCAGAAATATCCTAATGTTTGTATGTCATTACATAAACCTAATTATATATGTATGTATGTATGCATGCATGCATGCATGGATGGATGGATGGATGGATGGATGTATGTATGTATGTATGTATGTGTGTATGTATGTATGTATGTCTGTATGCATGTATGCATGCATGTATGTATGTCCGTATCTGCGTGTGTGTGCTTCTATGTATGCATGTCTGTCTGTCCGGCCGTATGTCAGTCCGTCTGTATGTCTGGATGTCTGTCCGGCCGTCTGTCAGTCCGTCTGTATGTTTGTTTGGGTCTATATGTGTGAATGTGTATGTCTGTATGTCTGGATGGATGGGCGCAAGTTTAAATTCCAAAAATGTGAACACGTCATGGTGCCGGTCATCCCGGCCAGGTGCCGGTCATCCCGGCCAGGTGCCGGTCATCCCGGCCAGGTGCCGGTCATCCCGGCCAGGTGCCGGTCATCCCGGCCAGGTGCCGGTCATCCCGGCCAGGTGCCGGTCATCCCGGCCAGGTGCCGGTCATCCCGGCCAGGTGCCGGTCATCCCGGCCAGGTGCCGGTCATCCCGGCCAGGTGCCGGTCATCCCGGCCAGGTGCCGGTCATCCAGGCCAGGTGCCGGTCATCCCGGCCAGGTGCCGGTCATCCCGGCCAGGTGCCGGTCATCCCGGCCAGGTGCCGGTCATCCCGGCCAGGTGCCGGTCATCCCGGCCAGGTGCCGGTCATCCCGGCCAGGTGCCGGTCATCCCGGCCAGGTGCCGGTCATCCAGGCCAGGCTTACTACCCCAGAACTCGTTCAAACCTCCGGGCGACCCTTGCCTACCCAGCTAAGGACTGCCTAGGATAGACACTAAAGGGACCGGAAATCGAATAAAAATCAGGAAGCAGTGATCAACACAACAATGACCCAAGGCAAAAGGAATGTACGCTCTTGGATTCTCGCCATAATTTAGCTGGTTCAGAAAATGTCAGCAATATTTCTTCATCTTTACTCATGAGTCTGCAAATCCGCACGAGATGGTTTAAATAAGTTGGCTTGATACCAAAGTTCCAGAATCTCACTTCCTCGAATCTCATTGGCCCCACTGGGATATTATGTCCATCAATCCGCACATGGAAATCCTCAAATCCCTCAATTACATGTTTAGAATCCATTGCAAGGTAGTGAGGAAGGCAAGAGTTGCATCGGAAGGAAACAAGATGTTCTGGGAATTGGCTTTGTTTTATGGTAAATCCTCCAACCCTGTAAAATTAGCTATATATATATATAGACAGAGAGAGTGACGCTTGGGCAACATCAATTTCTGCTGAATTATGGTCTCACTGAATCTTACAGGTCGGATCCTGTTTGGTCCGTCTACCTGATGCCTAAAGAGGAAGCTGACTCCTTGTCGTTGTGTCCACACGTCGCCCCGAGTCGCAGAGGTTACCACCCCTTGAGGGCTCAAAGTGCCAGTCTAAGTTCTGGTGATGTGTGGGTGGCAACACTTGGTCGCATGGGGCCCGGTATCGTAGAAGGCAATCCGGCATGATTTCAAGAATGATCCCCTGTGCGTTTCGAAACATGCTATAGTCCTGATATGGTGAAATTTGGTCAAATAATGTGCATTTGAAGTTCCTAGAGGGCACAAAAACAAATAGGTGATCAAACTATATTGTTGCCACTCACTTGTTTGACACAAAAGGTGGATTTGCTTATCATTGCAACATCATTATTATGTGTTGTCAAATGCAGGGGTTTGGCCGTGTAGTCAACTTGTGCAAAAATATAGCATCCAACTTATATCAAATTGAGTTTTCCATGTCGGTCATGTGACCCTGAAGCCATGAAACCCAGTCAATTCCAATATGTACAATCTCTGGTGCAAATCCCAGCGCTTTGTACAACCCGTGATCGGTTGGCCCGGTTGGCGTTCCGGACTTTGTTCAGAATCTTGAGGTTTGTTTTGGCTTCTGCTCCTAGCCACTTTCGTCCCGACCTTAAATGGATCGTGTGATTGATGCAGCGCAGAGACAGGGCGTGGACAAAGCAAGATTGAGACGCAACGCAAGTGAAATCAGCCACTATCCGCAACTTTATTCCTGCAATGTCAAGCATCATCCATGTATGACACATACATAGTGTACCGATATATACCTCAAATATCACTAAATGTATAGGGATATGATTCAACATTGAAGCAACAAGGGACCTGATATGTTTTTGTAGTTATATATATGCATATATATATATACATATTTATACATATATATATATGTAGATAATGATTGATAATAGGCATATCTCTAAGTGTGTATATATATATATACATGCATATGTTTGATTATATTAATCATAATATATTTACAGTGTAATATTAATTATTGATATAGCATGTTTTACTACCTTCTAGTATTGTACATTATGGTATAGTGTATTATATATATATATATTAGTAAAGTACCTATTATATATATATTATATATATATTATATATATATTATATATATTATATATATATACACATTTGATAAAATTTATATGATGTTAATTAACTGCTGTATTACCCTATAGTATAGAATATGTTATCATAGTATATTAATACATTATATTATTATTGTATATTATTATGGTATATTGGTATGGAATATTGCAGCATAGTATATTGCAGTATAGTATGTTTCAATATAGTATTGTATAGTATAGTATATATATATACATATATATATATATATTAGTAATAGTATATCATACATATATATGATAGTATATTATTATATAACAATGGTATACTACATTAAATATATATATATATATATATATATATGGACAAGGTCTGGTATACCATTGGTCTGGACATGTTTTTACTGAGGCATCAGCAGACCTCGCAGCTGAGAGGATTGACTCTGTGCGAGCTGCAAAGCTTCAAGAGATTGAACTCGACCTACAGGCAGGGCCTGTGATCCAAATTGTTACAAATTGTTAGCACAAGGTGGTGCCCCATAGTTAGCTAAGTTGGTTTACAACTCCAATATCTTGGGTTTATAGTAGATATATCTATGCTTAATGGGGGTTACAAACCAACTCATAACTGGGGGGCACCACCTTGCAGGATAACATGGGGTATGCAAGGTGATGTCCAGTTAAGCTGGTCTGTAACGACAAGAACTGGGGTGAACATCAACCAACATGGCGGGGGCACTGGCTTGTAACATCTTGTAACGTTGTAGGGCCCCCGTTCAACTGAGAGGTTTTCATGGATAATCCAATTGACGTCACCACGTAAATGATGGTGAATTGGATTGAACTGTCCCATTTTATTGCCGAACTTTTCAGGTTAGTCATTTTTTAAAATGTTTTCAATTTATCCAGACAGAATGGTCATTTCAAAGGCCAATTTGTTTATATATTAGATTGGTGCATGTGGGTGCAAGGATGGTGATTTGTGTGTGGGAGCTTCAGGAGTTTCATTGCCATTTGTGAGATCGTCCTGGAGCAGATGGGTATGTTTATAACCAAGTGGAAAACAGCGCACAGAGCATGGTGACAAGGCCCCATTTTGCCACGGAGATTCAATCCAGGAAGTAAAGCCATGTCCTCTTGGGGAGAAAGATGCAGATTAAAAAAAATGGTTTGCATTTCGACATTGAGAATATTGAGACCTTGGATGGCCCAAAGGTTGCCTGTAAAGACTGGAAAGACATCAAGTCCGATCCCACCAATCAGCATGCGGATGGTGCTGGTGCGGAAAACCCAGGACATCCGCCGCCACAACAGCGCCATGTCCAAATTGCTCAAGGTGCTACCTGGAGAAAAGAGTTCGTCTTTGATGGGGTGACATCCGTCTGGTGTTCTATCTATTGCGGTCGGGTAGTTGAATGCTTTGGTGTTTGTGGGCCATACCATAGGCATGCAAATAACATATATTGATTATATTGGCATATTTGGGTGTGCGGTGTGCAAAAATTGATTAATTGATGAAGTCATAAGGTGGGGATAGGTTGATTTAGTGATCGGACTACATCGGTTGATGCGGGAATGAACATCCAGCTTAAGAAAAGGCATACAAAAGCATAATTGTCCAAATAGTTTGAAACATAGTTATGATTTGTTCATGGCTGGAAACAAGCTCCTGGCTTGTTGCTTCTTGCGGTGAGGAGCCTTGGAGCCCCTTCCATCCCCTTTTCCCCACCTTGAGATGACCATTTGGGCCCCAGGTGCCCTTTTCCAAGAAGGCAGCGCATGCCTTGACCCTGGAGGTTCGCAAAGGATCCATGCTGGATGTGGATGTGGCATGTGCTCACCCGGCAGACGGCAGGCCCAAGCAGAGAAGAGGGCAGAGCAGAGATTAGTCAAGGTGTGGTATGGTCTGGTGCGGAGCTGTGAGAGTGGTACCTTTTTCTCCGGGAATTGGATGCAGAGAAAATCGGCAGGAAATTCTTATGGTAAAACGATGTAAAAGGGCAAAGCCTGCTAAAGCAATGTTTGCATTGTTTCCTGATGGAACGGTTTCAACATGTTAAAACATGGTTTAAGATTAACCCCTTATACAATCCAACCCAAGTTTTTTTTGTTTTCTTGTGGTGGAACCATATTCAATATATATTTCAATATCATCATGTTTTTGTGGTAGATTCCATGCTTCTGTTTTGGAGGTCATGAGCCGCGCTGACGCGGAGGTCGCGGAGGTTCGAGGCTGGCAAGGGCCATGGCGGTTTCATTGCTAGAGGGTACAAAGTGGTGTCCCCAATCCTTAGCCTTCATCAGAACTGGCTTTGCGATGCTCTGCCAGGATTGATGATGATTTACAATGATTTATACTATTTCTATTGTATATAATTATATATATACGTATATATATATATTATTTATTTATTGATTTATTTATTATACAGTATTTATTTATTGTTTATGTAGGGGTGGCATCACCGGGGTGGCATCACCGGGGGTGGCATCACCTTCTGGACCTGTTCGTGCTTTGTCACCCTGACCATCAAGGCTTCCGCAATACTACGAATGCCACGGCCACGGATGTCGAGTGCAGCAGCCAGCATTCGTGCAGCTGGTGGGAGAGGACGGCCATGGAGGGAGCATCCACTGGCTTGACCCACTCAGTTTTCGATATGTTTTGGAAGATTGCTGGGTGGCTACACCAATATGTATGTTGTTACTGTAACTTGTTTTACATGTGTTGCCCCGAAAAAAAGCATGCTCATAGCTTCGTTGCAGTTGCAGAGCACTCGTAAGGCTGATATTTTGTCGGAGATTCTTGATTTCCATCATTTATATGGGATGCTGCCCAATGAGTCGTAGTATGCATCAACACGCCATCAACACTCAAAGTTTCGTTTTCCCAATGAGTCGTAGTATGCATCAACACGCCATCAACACTCAAAGTTTCGTTTTTTCTTTATGTATCCATAAAGTCCGTAATGCTTTTACGGCTCTTAAAATGCTGCTTGTGTATCATAACCTCCATATCCATGCATCATTGATGGCTGGGGGAAGACTTGATCCAAAGAATTCTCCAGCCATGCCAGCCTGAAGTTCCAGCTCGTTCGCCGGGGACACCAGAGGATCTGGCACCAAATTCTCAGAGAAACCCAGATTTTGAGGGAAAGAACTAGGTTTCCTCAGGGGAAAACCGGAGGGGTGAAGCCCAAACAATATTCAAAGCCAGGATATAGAATGAGAATGAATGATAACTTGATTCTAGTCATCCAAAAGTTGGGAACAGCACCAGGAATCATGGAGACATGGAGGTGAAAACAGCACTTGTGAGGCCACCAAGCGTTTGCGTCGCACTCAGCGTGGGATGTTGGTCACCGGAAAGAGTCTTTGATGTTTACATAGCAGGCATGGAGAAAAATCGAATCTAAGTATGGAAGGGTCATCCAGTAGCTAAACTTATATAGATAGGTTTTAGATGAGTTTATTGAAATTATTGATTTTTATGGGAGGACCCCCTGGTATTGGACAATGACACGGCTGGGCCTCTGGAGGACGATTTCCACAGCTTAAACATCGCGAGGAACTTCATCCCATTTCCTGGGATGAGAATCCACATTGGCTCATAAATCGTTTGACCCCATGTACCTGGGATGATAGTCCAAACATATCCAAAATTATATGCCATTATTATATATATATTATAAATCACTGTGAAACAGATTTTGGAAGGACGACTCGACCACCGAGTTTTTTTTTGTTTCAGGTGATTGTGGGGCTGCTGTCGGGCGTGCTGATTTGCCTTTGCGGTGCGCCTGGCTATCCTTGGTTGATAGCGAATTTTATCATCAAAATGGTGCTTTAACCATCAAATACCTCGGGATTTACATGAACCAAATGGGGGATAAGATCCAGAAATGATGGTTGGTGGCGGATATGTTTTTCGAGTGCTGTTAACCTCCTGACCCAGAGAGACATAATGTGGGATCGACAATAGTAAAAGGGAGGCCCCACCCCATATATATTTTTTTTAAGGGGGGGGTCTGCTTTGCAATAGTAAATCGAAAATCCCAACTCTTCCCCAAGGCTTCTGTAAGGTTTTGACAAATCCAATGCAATCACAATTAAAAACCATTCAACCACAATTAAAAACACTAAGGAAGAAAGGGAAAAAATACAGCTAGAGCCAGAAAGGTTGTTTTTCATTGCAAGTGCTAATTCCAATTTTTAATTGCAAATGCAAGGACCTGCAAGGGGGTACCCTTTGTGGACCTGTTTTTTGCATGTTGTTTAAATGATTTTAATAAAGAAAACAGCTTTTTTGAACAAGGTAACGTTTTGGATTTGGTAAAGGTTTGCTTTGTTTTCTCTTTTGAAAAGCATGCAACCACAATTAAAAACCATTCAACCACAATTAAAAACACTAAGGAAGAAGGGAAAAAGATACAGCTAGAGCCAGAAAGGTTATTTTTTATTGCAAGTGCTAATTCCAACTTTTAATTGCACATGCAAGGACCTGCAAGGGGGTACCCTTTGTGGACCTGTTTTTTGCATTTAAAGGATTTTAATAAAGAACACAGCTTTTTTGAACAAGGTAAAGTTTTGGATTTGGTAAAGGTTTGCTTTGTTTTCGCTTTTGAAAAGCATGCAATCGCAATTAAAAACCATTCACTAAATATCAATTAGCCCTTTGACAATTTAGTATTGGAAAATCTGATAACTTGGGAATTTTCTGATTTTTTTTTGCAGCTATTGCGAATGCAGCACAATTATTGCAGATGCTCTGGACCAAGATTGATGTCTGTAATTTAAAATCAATAAGGCCTAATTTAAAATCAATAGGGGCTGAACAATCAGATTCTGAAAATTATTTGTAGCTATTGCACGCGCTTTACTATTGTCCATGTTAGAAATATTTTTGACACTGCCCATGTTAGAAAGACCATGTAGTTCCTGAAGATGCGGAGACACTCAGACCACAGGGTGTGCCTTCACTGTATGCCACATTAGATTACACTTATTTGGGTCTGTCTGAAAATAGGGCATTCCCAATTCCAATGATCATTGTTGTCTCCATCAAATGGTCATGGTATACCTCCCAATTTCAGACACACCCATATACACCCATTTCTGCTTGGTGGTTTGGAACATTTTTTTGTTTTTTTCCATATATTGGGAATAATCATCCCAACTGACTTTCATATTTTTCAAGATGGTTAAAGCCACCAACCAGATTTAGTTTATGTGTTTAATCCAATTTATATTCCTAGCTGAGCTGACCGTCCTCGACAGAGCCAGGATTTTGCTGGGAATTCCGCCGGAAATCCGCTGTTTGGGCCTGAACAAATCGCGAATCGAGCAGGTGATTGTGCCATGATGCCATTCTTGGGGAGGTCTTGGCTTTTTCAGGGATGGCTAGCTATTAATCTAGCCAGAATTCTATACATGATTCGTGATGATGGGTGCCATGGTCAAAACTATATTTGTGCATATACATATTATATATATATATGTGTGTGTGAACGGGATCGGTGTGTTGACATATTGCTGTACCCCTGACCCTCCATATCCAATATGTATGTGTATGTATATATATATATATATTATACCCTTTGGATCCAGACATTGTTTGAGAAGCTACTTGACCCCCTAAATCATACCCCAAGTACTTCCTGAGAAGGTAGTCGGGATAATTGAAATGTATCATTTGATGTAGTATAATGTGCTAACCCATGTTGAACAAACCTACATTATACTACAGTTGGGCTCATCACAAAGATATAAGAACCAAATATAAATATATTTATACACCTATATGTGACATGTTAATATGTGCCATTTCATGGTGAGATGATCACCAGGCGGGGGCCCCGGGATCGAACGCTCCATGCCCTGAGGATGGCTTGGATATGGAGCCCGGAACCTGAGTAATGTGATAAAAATTTATAGGCGTTTTATGCGGAAACCACGCATTTCTTAGGACATGTTTTATGGAATAGTCGATAGGATATAACTTGATATACGCGAGCAAAAAACGAAGAGATGGATGTATGCACATCCTATTTTCAGGCAAACCCATATGTGTAGATCTAAATTGATCAATTGTTATCTCTAAGAATCACAAGCCTACAGTAAAAGGCACCATCTGTAGATAGACTTTTCTAGATGACATGATTTATGAAGATAGGTGGGTAAGCCTTGACTAGGTAGCTGAAACAGATTAGATTTGTGCTATAATCAAATGGGGGAAGATTGCATACCCTTCCTTTTCCAATAACAAACAACTTCTGTTTGCATATTAATCCAAGGGAACATATCAAGCCCAGCTGAACTCCTTGAGAAGGCGATGGAGCAAGAGATATCATGCCCAGCAAAAAAAACGAAAACGTCGTCTTGCGCAGGACAAATAGGAAAACATCATGTCCGGTCCCCCAAAAATGGTTGCAGTATCAATCTGGATATGCATATTTTTCAGGGTGAAAAACATGATGGATCCAAACACTTCCTGAGAAATTACTTCACCCAAATCATACCCCAGATACTCCCTTGGAAGGTACGGCTGGATCTATAGGGAAGTCCATGATAGTCCATGTTCCCTCCAAACCCCACGTTCGCCCAAACCCAAATAACACACCCAAAGAATATCCTCTACTTGTCACCAGAGGATGAATGAAAACACTGGCTATATGCAGCGATTTTGACTTTAGGTTTTTAGGATTGAGGGTTTTAATTTAGGCTTTAGGTGTTTCGGCTTTTGCGCTTTTAGGGTTTAAGGGTTTTAGGTTTTGGAAAGTAAAACCGCTAGCCCTACGCAGGGATTTGAGCGTCCATGCTTTGTGACCCTGGGGTGACGATGTGGAACCTCATGGTTTCACTGGAAAAATGATCTACAAATAGTGGGTAAACTCCATTTTACGGGAACCATTTTGAATAGCTAAGTCATGCCGTTTGTCAATGGGCCATCTATAGCATAGCCATCTCAAAGACCTTCCCAGGTCTCAGCGTTTTGTTTTTGCCGAGGATTGGGACGGACGACCTTGATGAGGTCGAGACATTTGGTGTGTGTTGATTGGAAAGTAAAGGGCGTGGAAAGATGTGGAAAGTGGAAAGTGGAAAGTGGAAAGGATATATTTATATTACTTTATATTCACTTCTATACTCTTCTACACTTAGGTTGTGTTTGCAGTTGTTTAAAGTCGAGCAAGATTCTCATGATAGACGTAATACAACGTAGTACAGGATGGATTTAATAAGAAACCTATCTTTTTTGGGCCACCTCCAAAGCCCCAAGAAATTTTATTCCAGGCATGTTCCCAGACTTGTTTTAAGGACCCGGAAATCCCGTATGTTTTGGAGTAAATAGCCTGGTTTCCTATCACATCCTTCATTCCATGGACCCTGAGGAATCGCTGTTCACTGGAATCCTCATGATTTTGTTAGTAAAATCCAGATGTTCCCTGCGACCCATGAACTCTTGTTTTTTTTCTGGCATATTTGGGAGGTTCCTTGACTAAAAGTCTTACATATAGGAGGTACATTCGATTTCAGCAATGTCAACCCGGATTTTATCGAAGCTGTTTCTTTTCCTAAGATGGAGTACACAACCATTCGTTTTGAACCAACAATTGCCAGAGAACCGCCAGGTCTGGTTTCGGAAGCCCCAAGCGCAACCTTCGAAGCGATCCTCCTTGAAACGGTGAGAAAGAGATGTAGCGGCAAACAGTGATGAAGTCCAGACTTTTAAAGCGATTATGTTTTAGGCAGCTACACCTACAATCAGGATGCGATACGAAGGTCGTAATGGACGCGTCTTAATCTGCATTTTTTTTTTAGAAGATTGAATGCGCTGGGGGCCAGAGGTGGAGAAGGGCCATTGTGTGTGGAATCTGTCGCAGGCTTTCAGTTCACATGGGGTTTAGCGTTTGCCTGAAAGGTCAAAAAACACGCTCAAGTTCATGGCATTGGCATATGTTATTTGAACTGTGCCGTTTTAACAGGTTTTTCCATCCCCCGAACTGACATAGACCTTGCCAAATATGGGCTTGACTACGATCTGATCAAAATTCGGGATTCTGGGGGTCTATGTCCAGCCTAAAATGATTGCAAGTGCAATGGCGGGTCAACCACCAGCAGGGTGCAACAATACAGCTTTGAGTTCTACACTTAAGGCACTTCTGAGTTTTTTGTGGTCTGGCTTAGCCAACCATGGATGGACTACATTCCAGGCCACTGGCGCTGGGTTTTTCCACGGAGCAAAACCTGCCCTTCGGTGGTAGATAGTTTGTGAGACTGAACAAGAAAAGTAGTGTCTACATCCAGGCTATTGTTGGTGTTATATTTTTTCAATTGAATATATTGGATCATATCATCTCGTGATCAAACCATGCTGCAACAATAAGGTAGCTCTTTGCTACAGCAGGCATGGATACGCCAGCAGATACCTTGGGGATCCAGAGCTGATCACTCCTGACTTCACTGTGATGGAAGAACTGCCTTTTTCAGAATTTCCAAAAGAACCATTTCCAGTGCAATGCCTAAAATGTTGAATAATGTTGGATATGTTGCTTTCATTTGATTTCCGTCCCCATTTTTGCTGGTACGATCCTGTGCAACATGTTTGTCGGTTCAAGTTCAATCAAGTTCAATCTCGATTCTTGCACGGCACTAATTGCTGGTTCATTCCCCACCTCTGCCGGGTAAATCCCAATTTTGTTGGCGAAATGCTTATGTTTTGTGGTTTCATGTTCAGTTTTGCAGCTAAAATCCTGGCTTTTCTATATATAAGTCCTCATTTTGGTTGTTTTTTTTCCCTCGTTCCTGCTGCTTGCATCACCATAAATCCTTTGTGATGCCAGAAGGGTCCCTTCACGCCGGCACCAGGGATGATGCCAGTGACCGGGCTGGCAATGTTGAGGCGCCTGATCCATATACAATAGTTGTACGGATATATATATACATATATATATACAGTACAGACATACGTATATACACAAAGATGTATGATACAATGCTATATTTTTTACCATTAGGATCATTACGGACTTGGGACTTTGCGTGACGTTGCTGATGGTGCTGGATTTTTTTTTTTAATATGGAGGTATACATCATACCCGGGTCCCCCGCAGACTAGAAATTTGGTCTGAAGTGATTCAGTCTACTAATCAGACTGATTCCAGAAATCTCGCCCGAGCTGAAAATTCTCGCCTGAAGCTGTTTTTCTCAATTTTCATCAAAACATTCAACAACATATATTAATGATAAGAAGAAATAAGACATGAGAGCTTCAGGTTTTTGCCGGTTACATAAGGCATACCGGTATACTCCTACCCAAGGAACGCTTCATGAAATGGGGCCACCACCCCCACAAATTCCCTAAAGTGAATGGACCATCATGAATTTCCACATTGTGGCGGTTGAAAAAAGGGAATAATCACATTCCCACTATCTCACCAAAAATCGTTCCCAAAATGTTTGAATTTGTCAACCGTGTTGTTTTTAATGATCCTCGGGAATTCTTGCCTGAATGCCGGGAATTCTTGCCTGAATGCCGGGTATTCTTGCCCGATTTTTTTGCAAAAAAAAACGCATAAAATGTCACAATGTGCTTGAAATTTTCGAACATGTTCAAAATCAAAATTAATTTTGAAAACATCACAATTCATTTGGGTCGCCCCAGACAGATCCCACCAAACATGTTCAGGGCTTTGAGCCCCAGCACCTGGGCACATTCTCAGGTCAGCACATGTCCCAACTTTTACAGTACCCTTCCAATTTTTAACCGCATTCAATCTGAAGCAGGAGTTATCAGGTGAAAATAATCATGAATTGAATTCGTGCCTGCAAATAAGCTACAGGAATTCTCGCCTGAATTGGATTTCTCGCCTGCAGTCTATTTATCTGTCCGATTGTGAAAAAGTCTACTTTCTCTGTTCAGCCCAAAATATCAGCCTGAATGGTGATCTAGGTATACATGATATACATGTCATATCATGTCATTATAATTCATTATATGTCATTTGATTATAGTTCCATATATGAAATGCGGATATTTTTACACACACACACACACACATATATATATATATATACATATTCCATACATGTCTACATTTCAATTCAGTTCCTTTCATATGCCATAGCATGACAGGGACCGATGCCAGGCTCAACTTGGTGAGTGGGCCACCTACGGAGCCCAGCCTGGAACTGAGCATGTTGTGACCCCCCGTGATCACTTACAGTTGGTTTGGTTCAATTATATATGTTTAAGTAAAGTCCAAAAACTATAGATACTGTATATATGAGCCCATTGACTCTATAGATATGCCTACCATAAATTGTATAGTTTACAGTTTACCTATATAATACTTGAACTCCGAAAATCCCTGGCTGTGCAGCGCACAGATTTTTGCGGGATCCATGCATGTGAACAAATGGGGCGGTGTTGCCGATATTGTTTGCAAAGTACAGAGGTGACGGAGGTAGATCAGACCGGCATACAGCCTGCCTACCACAAATAAAACATGCATGGCTTTCAAGGACTAAGCACAGATCGTGCAGCAATGGCAAAGGTCAACAAATTTACCTATTTATATATATATACAATTATATACATCAACTTAGCAAACTATTCAATAACTTAGGTATTATTACAGTATATCCGGCAAATATGGTTTAAACATTGAAGAATCATGGGATAAAATGGGATCAGCACGAAGCATCAGTAATGCCTCTTGACATCTCTTGACGGAAATGGACAGGGTTGAGTGGTGAATGGGATTGTCATAGCACAATTCCGCAACCTATTCAAACATCAGGAAGACTGTGCTTCCTTTTCATTTCCCGCGTAAGTCAAAGCCGTGCAAGTTGATACTACACGAGGGCACCCCAAGTTGAATCATATTGACTCGGTGAATACGCTAAGTGGCAGGGGAAATGCTATAGCCATCATCCTTGCAACCAAGACCCCGCCAATTGGAAGACTAATGCTCTCTAAAAAGTTGGGCGAGTTCCAGGGCTGATGATAGTTCATGGGATACCTTGGAACCTTGGAATCATGGGATGTGTCACAAAAAATGCCCATCCATTCCCATCCTTTGGTGTGATCATCCCTGCCCTAATCAATATACAATGCCAACTCCTCGACTAATTTTGAACCCTAGGCAGCAGATTGTCACTATCTAGGGGTAATGTCCTCAATTAATCAACCAATTATCAATTGTTTATGAATCCGCGGTTGCCATGACTTTTCAAGCGCCATCATTTGAATTTTTTATTCCATCCGAAATTCCCATATTTCCTTCAGCCACATCAGGCTACGCGCGTGGGTTGGCCTCCAAGTTGACGAGCATGTTGCACGGATGCTGTGACTCGGAATGCAGTCAGTTGTGGCCATTAGCTCGAATTGTCCATGGATGGCAATGTGTCTAGACAGTCTAGACATGTTCCCATATGGAACTATCATATATATATACAGTATTTATGTTTATACTTACGTTTTGCCCATCATCGACACCAAAAAAAAACTCAATTTTTGGAACATATGCCATACGTGGTTGATGTGGGTACCTTGCCATACTTCAAGATGGCCCAAGGTGCCATTTCGGGTGCTCCCAAGTTATGTTTTCGAAAATCACGGAGGTCTCCGAAGTCTGAGCCCGGCTGAATAAAGAGATCAGTCACTAGCTGAGAAACATCCTCATGATATCTTGTGATAGTTTTTGAGATTACTACATATGCCTATTTTGTCCCCATACAGGCAGGTTTCGGTAAGGAAACATGATTTTGGACATCCTGATACTGCGAGAGAAAATGCGTTCTCTTTCTCTGATCAGCTGTTTCACATTGAACCTCCAAGTCACTCCAATATTGCACAATATCAGTAAGCTATATAGTTGTGGCCTCACCGCAACTATGGCATCTCAATTTTGAATCTCATTTGAGTCTGTGCGAAAGATCTTAAACAACATTTAGCATATTAAAATATATTAAAGATGTTAGTTAAACATGTTAAACCTGTTTTTTTTTGTCAACTGAGGCCTGGAATTCTGGATGCGAGGTTGAGCCCCATCTCGGAAACCTTGATGGAGCTGCACCGCAGGGGCCCGAAAGGTGTGGAAGAAATGGTGGTTGGGTGGTTGAGTTTATAGGTCCAGAAAGGTGGTTTTTCTTTGGGGATATGTATCACAATGTATCATGGTGGTTAATTGAATGGTATATGAATGGGAATATCATGAGATACAAAAATTGTATCAACTATATGCCAACTGGTAGCTAGCCCTTGAGTAATCTAGCAGTTTGCTATGGAAAACGAGCTGTTTGTGGATGATAAATCCCTATTATTTAGTGATTGTTTTCCGTAGCAAACTGTTAGATTATCAGTGGGTACATGGTGATGCTTGTATGGAACCCTGTTCCTGTTATAGAATTGATGGTTAGTCTAGAGTCTAGATGGTGGGTAAGATTTAGCGGGATTGACTGCCTGAGGCTGATTTGGAATGGTTTTCCAGACCCCAAAAATGATTTAGAATCTCGGATGATTATACATTATTATTGGCTAGGGTCATGATTGAATCAGAACATTTCCCCGATTCATCATGGGGAAAATCCACATCTTTGCTCAAATTCTAAAAGAAACCAACACCTTCAAATTCAAATCCTAGTGTAGTGTAACATCATTATATCACTATTTTTTTAAAGCTTGAACACGGACCCGCATGCTCTACGGTCATGTTCATCAATCCTGTAAGACCAGAGGTCTCAAGATGATCATCATGAACAGGGCATCAAAAAAATGCCATATGATCCAGGTATTGCCATCCAAAAAGGAGTTCCAACAATGGTAGCATGACCATAAGCCCCAAAGAAACATGTGTGAAACATGTAACTTGATGTTATTGCACATGTGTGTTTTGAAAGCTTTGCTACAACTTGATTTTGTATGCTTCAATCATTCTCCTCATTCATAAGGTGATGAGTCAAACCCTAAAGTGGCTTGTGAATGGAGTGTTTTCCCCCCAAATATATCCAAATATGGTAATATCATGGTAATGTCCATAGGTTTTGACCCATTCCCTTTTTTTAACCCCTCCCAGAAACCATGGTAAAATCAGCAAGGTCATGCCACCAGCAACTCGGCAGCGGTGGAACGGCTTCAAGATAGGCTGCTGGGCACCTTCGGGGATATGTTCGATATCGATCGTGGAATCTTCAATCCTTGGAATGAAGGATTAGCATCTGGGAATTATATGAACAATATTAAACATCGCCATGGAACATGAGTCTAGAAGATTGGAACAGTACTCTAGATGATTTGCCTATGTTAGATTGTCCCAATTGACCAAAGTTAATGGGAGGGACCAGCCAACCACCCGAGGATTTTGCTGGCTGGCGGAGTGGAGAAGCTGGTAATTGAACTTGGAAAGGGAACATCCGCCAGGTAGGTGTTTAAATCCCATGATCAATTAGGATTTCCTATGGTTCACTTTTGATCCTCAGAACTTGTTGTACTGCAGTTGGGGGGATGAACATCCATTTGTATCATGTGTCAACAGTGTGTGTCAACTATATTGCTATTCATGATTATTCATGACAGCTCACCTCCCTCCCATTCCCTCCCCGTTGGCTGTTTGGAAACCCATCCGGCTACCATAACTTCAACAGCCCAACGGCAGGTTGGACAGTGAACTCCATCGTACTGAGCGCCTGGCATTTGATCATTCGAAGGATGGCAGGGTATGGCAGGTTGGATGATTTAATGTTGTATTGAACAACTTGAACATGGGCCCAGAATGGGTCACAATCAGTTTCTATCAGTTTCGGGTTTCCAATGTTGACTCTAGGTATGAAATACCATATGCCTAGAGCGACAAAGACCAGTTGACTAGTATGGTATTGAGTATGGTATTGAGTATGGTTTTGTTTTCTTTTAATTAGGATGCTGAGCAAACCTCAGGGTTTGCCAAAAACGAACCTCGGTCTCTCCCTTTTCCCCCGTGGTAGACCACGGCGTGAATTTATATGAGAATCAGTTCCCATGTTTGGACATAGGCTATATATTGACACTGTCTTAGACACATATTTTTCTTGTAGATATCAGATTCTAGTCTTAAGCAAAGCTTGATGTAGACGAAAAGAAGCATACAGCATGTAGACGAAATCTCAATAACATGAAGTTATGATGTCATTCATTCGATGCATCGGCCAAGGTTGAAACTGGGCACCGCTCGCCCGGGAGCCCCAGGATGAAAAAAGCAAAAAACCATGGTGGCTTTGTGGCAACATTTCAGGACTTATCTATCATATCTATCATGACTATGTAAACTTATCTATATGAAATATATGGCAACAACTTCTATCCAGTCATGTATCATTAATACGTATCTATCATGAATATGTAATATGTATTGATCTGCACATTTATTGGCCAACATATTTTTCAAGTTGGAAAAAGCATCATGGAGACCTTAGAATCGGAGAGGGGAATCATTCCCACCAAAGATGACCCTAAAAAAATCACCTCAGATCCGAATAGATAGATCCGACAGGTCTTGATGCACATGGAGAGTTGGTGGAGAGGCGCCGCCACCGAGCCCGGTGAAGCTGGGAACTTCTATATGTACTTCAGACGTTTTCAGACAACATAATATTATATGTAGAAACATATCTATCTATCTACCTATCTACCTATCTATCTATCTCATCTAATCTAATCCAATCCAAGCTAATCTAATCTAATCTTATCTGATCTAATCTTATCTGATCTAATCTTATCTAATCTTATCTTATCTATCTATCTATCTATCTATCTAATCTAATCTAATCTAATCTAATCTAATCTAATCTATCCTATCTATCTAATCTATCTAATCTATCTAATCTATCTAATCTATCTAATCTATCTAATCTATCTAATCTATCTATCTATCTATCTATCTATCTATCTGTCTATCTGTCTATCTGTCTATCTGTCTATCTGTCTATCTGTCTATCTGTCTATCTGTCTATCTGTCTATCTATCTATCTATCTATCTATCTATCTATCTATCTATCCATCTATATTTAGTATAATTATTATATATTATATATATATTCCTGTTTGTTTGTTTCACATGCACGTATATGTAGCAGTTGTGTTCACAGTTTGTAAAAACCCCACGCTTATTCGTTTAGTCTTCCATGATCCCCCATGAGCCATTTTTAGCTTTCACTCGAAAAAACGATAAGGGAAAAAAAACGATAACGTTGGTTATATTCACGATCTGTGTCCAGACTCTTGAAATCCTAAGTTCTTGATTCTTCCATCATTCTGCGGCTATTTAGTGCTCTTGGTCTCTTCCTTTCATTGTTTGTTGTCGTAATTGCGCAGATTCCGCACAAGGAAGGTGCCTGGCAGGTGGTCGCTACACTCCTTCTTTGATGATTGCCAGAAAAAAAGGAACACACACAGGATTTACGAACGATAACAAAACGATAACGAAAACGATAACTTTTGGCATCAAAAATGGTCCGTGTGAGACACTGCCTTTTTTGTCCTTTTCCTTTCCCTTTCCTTTTCCTTTCCCTTTCCTTTTCCTCTCCCTTTCCTATTCTTTCCTTTCCCTTCCTTTACCATTCCTTTTCCTTTTCCCTTTCCTCGCTCATGTGAATTCTTTGATCAAGGTGTTAAGCCAGCGCTTGGAAAAACGACAAGAGGAAAAAAAACGATAACGTCTGGAAAAACCATTTGAAAGGGCTCGGGGTTTTTACAAACCCCCATATAGCTAGTATATCATATAGAAATAATCACCTGATGTTTTCCGCAAAGGACAAGGGCCTCCATCGCAGCCTTGGAGACGCAGGAGGCGCCGGAGAGATCGGAGGATGAGGCTATGGAGCCATCAGCGGTAGCTGTGACCAATGGCAATCTTGTCTTAACGGGTAGTAAGGGTCAATAGGGGTTGATAAAGGCTAATGATGGCTAATGATGGCTACTCATGGTTAATCATGGTTAATAATGGTTAATTACTTTTTTTAAGCAAGACAAAACCTGGTGAACAATAGTAATAGTTAATAGGGGTTAATGATGCCGTTCTCACCGGCAACAATGGATAGTTGAAATTATATCGGCAAACCCAATAGTAAATCATCCCCAAAATCACGCGATCAAAACCATCCCCAAATGGGAGCTGTTTGTGGCATTGGGTTTCCCACATTATACATGTATGTTGTTTTGCATATATTTATACGTACATATATACGCACTTATACTATTGCCCTTATGTGTGCACAGTGCCAAAACAACTAGAACCTGATTGCCCCCATGTGAACGGCATGCTCACGAATCCTGTCTAGGACGGGTCGCCAGTTTGTTGGTGGGTATCTGGTATCATGGCCTAAATTTGTACTCAAAATCAGTAAAAAAACATGCAGAACATATACGACAACTATTCTTGGCTGGCACACTATCTCGTAACAAAAACGCTTGGAACCAGCTTGTTTTTTGGATGCCACCAGGTGGAAGCACGTCGAGACTTGGAGAAACGTTTGGGGAGCCCAGGAACTGCCCAATGACTGACCTTGGGGATATCATTGGGAGTTCAACCAATGGAGGTATTTACTTACAATTTATATATATATATATTTACTGATATGTATTCTTATGTATTTTTATATTATTTATATAAATATATATTTATTTATGATATATATATATATATGTCATATATATATATATGTATCATAAATATATATATATATATATCATAAATAAATATATATATATATCATAAATATATATATATATATTATAATAAATATATATGATATATATATATACACATAAATATTACATTTGTCTACATTACCTATTTCATTTTTCCCCACATTGACGTGTGGGGTTTTTGTTTTTAGTTCTGTATCCGCCGCCTCGCCCGCCCGTCCTCCTCCTCACTCCTCACTCACCTCACTCACCTCACTCACCTCACTCACACACTCACTCACTCACTCACTCAGTCACTCACACACACACTAGACAAGAATGGATCATTATATGATCTGGCAGGAACTGAATCCTGAAACATGCAAACCAGCCTAGATCGTTAGATTAATAAAGGAGCCACATGAGGTACTTCTCGAAAACGATGTAGGGCATCCAATATTGTCAAACGTAGTCATAACCAGAGTCCATAGAGTTTTGACCAGCATGTTGAAAATCCAAAATAATGTTTCGGCGATTGTTTCCCAAAATGACCCAAAGTTCATCGGCGACATGATCTCGGCGAAAACATATCAAAAATTCAAAAACACTGTCGGCGAAATGGTTTCGGCGAGAATCTGAGGAAGGTTCTGATGCATAAACTACAGATTGTGGCAACCGTGGAGGAATAAAATCATGGTGGTTGGGGTTCTGAGCTTGGCCCCTTGCTATGTCGGAAAAAGCAGGTACGTGGAGTTGATCAGACTCCATATCCTAGTCAACTGCATGGAGCTTCGTTGGCGACAGCCATGCAGCGACCCTGTCGCCCCCTGCAAATATAAACAGGTTTCCTGCAACTGTAAAACGGTAAGAGTCAAGGAAGTTTTACATCTGTTCAGATGTTACACACACACACCCCGCTTGTAGCGGGGTTTGATTTTTGGAAGACCATCGCAGCAAATGTCGACAAAATTAGACACATAAAGCTTATCCGGAGCTAATGTACACAACTGTATGCAGTCACTCAGAAGGTAGGCTCGTCCCAGCTTGAAGTGTTTCGATCGCGTCACGGAAGCTCATGTCCTCAAGCGCTCTCCACGTGTCGTTGGTTTCCCCAGATGCCATAGCAGCCCTCAAAGTGATTGAAAGTTGTTGGGCCAAGTCCTGGATCGTCGGAGTAAAGCGGGTTGCCTCCGTAGGTGCAGTGGTCTCAATGGGAACGTTGTGAAAAGGGTGATGTCCATGTACTAGAGGAATTTCAAAATGATGTCGCCAATAGTCCGCTGTGCGCAGGGACCATTCCCAATTGCCCGAAAGACCATAAAAGTAGTGTTCAGGATCACGACATCTGGAAAGCCCTGACAAGGGGATCTCTTCAATGAATAGCTCCCTGGTGTTGTTGGAGTGGGTAAAGATCTTGAATTGGATCTGGTGAACCACGCGGGAAGAGAAGTGAGCACGATGGAGGTAGTTGTGTGTAGAGCTTGGCTCCGTCGGAAACGGGACATCAGGAGGTGCAGGGCCCGAATATGTATCAGAATGGACCGTAGTTCCAAGGTCAGGAGCTGTACTGTCGGTCGCCAAAGGTGCCGAAGTGGTGTTGGTAGGAGGGTCAGAAGCGCCAGAATGACAAAGTGCAGCAGCCTGGGTGTCTGGTACAGGAACTGGGTTGGTAGGAGCGGGTCCACGGGTAGGGTTCGAAGGCCACGCCAAGCCCGCCACGGTCGCGTCTCGTTTGTGCTCCATGGGTGAGACGATCAGAAATGCGAGAAATGGTGCAACAAAGGCTGAGGCATCAAAATTTTCATAAATAAGTCCAGCCCGAACATGAGAAACCTAATAATAATGATAATAGAAGTGAAGTCCAGTCCTCAATCAAGTGGTTCAATTGCGACGTAGAAGCCAAAGCTCAAAGTCAAAAAAGGTAGAAATCAAAGAATCCTTTGTGTTGGTGAGGTGTCAAGAGAGAATAGAAAACCCTGCAGCATGGTCTTTTTGGCCGGCTAGCGTATCAGGGCAAGATCACACCGGAGCTAATTTTGTAGCATTGCAGGCGTAGTACGAAAGGCTGTGTGGTACCCGGGATGAGCAAAGAGGATTCGCGGGAGTTGTACTTCCGAAGTCGCCATTCAGGTCGGTATTCCTCCAAAAGCTGCAAGATCGTCATATCATTGGAGACTTGGAATGTATCACCGTCCAGGTCGCAAAAGCGAAACTCCAAATTCGAGGGATCAAGTTGGATGTCCCATTGGGACCTCAATCTTTTTGAGATACAGAATCGTAGTTCGCCAGTTGGGATGAGGCCGGCTTCAACTGGTTCCATCTGACGCGACCAGGTAAACAGAGCCTCAAGTTCGTAGCCACTAACATTTCTGAAATTGGAGCTGGCCATAGCCATGTAGTGTTCACGGTCAGGTTCGCTGCGGTGAGTCAATGCCTGTAGGGGAGAGAAGTCAACCAAGATAAGAACAGGTCGGTTTGGAGGAGGGTTCACATCACCAGGAAGGCCTCGAGGTCCAGCAAACCATCCAAAGGTTCGTGTACCCAGCGGTGTCTCACTCGTGGATGTAGCGCGATATGGATGGGGCCGAGAAGAATGAGCCATGGCGTCGAATATCGAGTGTCGAGGATAAAGCGGAAAGCCCAAGCTGCAAAATAGGTTGATAATGACCAAAGAGTAAAGCTCAAAGTGTTGGAAATTGAAGAGAAACGGTGTACCTAGTAAATGGTCACAAAAAGACGGTAAATCACTGTTCTTTTTCCGCCGACAAATGATGTGGTATATTACACACTGGAGTCCGACATATCCATAGGGTCCATATCATATCGTTCGCATCCAGTGGACCATGTACTTGTTGAGGAGGGACGGCGGGGCGAGTGAGATGTACCGTACGTTGTAGTGTTGCCGGTGGGGAAGAAGGTGGTGTAGACCGCCAAGGTGGCCAATATAAAGAGGTGGTGGTTCCTTGAGAGTGGTGTTGGGCAGAGCGTCCCCAGCATGACTGCAAAATATGGAGGTGGTCCGGTATCGCTTCGTACGGCTGGGAGACATAGACGTTGGAGTGTTCAGGGTGTGGTAGAACAGGAACGGTAGTTGCCGTAGGGGAGGAGGATGATGATTGAATTGGTACGTCATAGTATCGGCGCCAATGATTAGCTGTGGTACGTAGGGTCACCTGATCGTTGGTGAGGTGCATGTTCTCCAGAAATGTTTCCACTGGTTTCCACGTTTCAATACCATCAAGTGTCCTTTCCACGATCCAAAGTTCATCTGGACGGTTAGACAAAGGATAGCTCAGCTTCTTGATGAAGACGGAATGGACAGTGGTAGAGGTCGGAATCGTTCGCGCTGCACGGGGAATATAGGATGCCGAAGTAGGATCATCAGGTTGCATATGTGGGACAAGGCCATGTACGGATGTAGGTGGGGAGCGGTGTGAGACCAATCGAGCAGTATCATCCGTGTTGGAGGTCATCATGTACAATAGCAAAGTTATGATCTCGAGATAAACTGAACTGAAGCCAAAAGGCCGTGGGGAAGGTCAATGAAGAAGAAATAAATAACGAACATCACCAAATGGAAAAAGAGAAGTGGATGAGACAAAGGAAACTCAGAACCGGGGTGGCGGACATCATAACGAATGTCTTTTCTTTTTCCTCATAGACGTGAGCCCCGCCAAGATCTATCACGGGGGCTACTCACTCGGCCGCTTTAGTGTATCTGGTGGCCGTGACGAATGGATGCCCACGGGGAATCACTTGAACATGTACAGCGAAGCCTGTGTCTTGTGCATCTGGATGGGGTGTCAGCAGCAAAGGTGAACACTCACGAGTCGTGAAGGCATCGAGATGTTGATGAGTTTTCCATCTCGGGTAGAACCAGTTCAAAACATCCAGAAGAGAATGAGGGAGGTCGTCAAGCATCTGAGCTCCTTGATCGGTGTCAATCATCATGTGAGCTGCGCTATAAACTCTTTATGTATTGGTGAGTAAGGGGACGGTCATAAGGTGGCTTCGCGTAAGCCAAAACTGCAGTGGCGTAAGAGCTGCGCAAGGTTTTTGGCTTTGAATGTTGTGCGTAAGCCTGCGTAAGGCATGCTTGAAAAGCACCTTTTGGCTAAAGAATGAAAGAAACATGAGGGTCAATATGCTTGGTCACGTTGATGACAGTCAAATGGAAGGGAAACCGAGCTCCAGATATTGCAGACTAGGCAAAACCAGTGTGGCCACGGTTCGGTTCGGTTTTACAGGAAGTCGGTTCGGTTCCTAAACGGTTCGGTTCCTATAGAAACCGGTTTTTCCGGTTCCACGGTTCCAATTTGTTCGGGTTGAGAAATGTTCATTGCTGCCACGAAACCAATTTTGAAAAAAGAATGTGTTTTTTCGCGTAAGGAACGCGTAAGGTATGCGTAAGGAACGCGTAAGGCCCACCTGCTTTATCTGAACAGTTGCCCCATGGCCCCGAAACGTCGCCCCATGGCCCGAATGGCCCCGTAAGCCCCGAAAAGCAGGCTCGAAAGCGTCGACCGCAACAGGCAACATTGAAAGCTGACGGTTCAGGCTCGTCCTCAACATCCTCTTCTTCAACATCTTCATCTTCGGATTCGACAAATGATGAATGACGCACTGAAATACTCTGTTGAAAAAAAGGCCGCGTAAGGAACGTGTCACGAAAAAAGATGACTTTGTGGTGACTTACTTTCGCGTAAGCCTTGCGTAAGCCCATAGAAAGCCCAGATCCCCGCGTAAGAGAAACCCCCAATAGCGTAAGGATGCGCAAGCATGTGCGTAAGCATGTTCTTACGACCTAAGAATCTATCAAGGTTTCCAGCATGGCTCATGTAGAAATCTGACGCTGGTAGGTGTATCGACCATCGTTGTAGCAGCGTGTCGGTGACCACAGTTTTGAGGTCTGAAACGAAATGACTGCGAGCATAGTCCGGGTAGATCACCTTGAACGTCTGGAACAGGCTATCATAGGTGGCCGTAGGGAGGTTGCCCGCGACCTTGGGGGTCAAGATGTTGTAATAAGGGTTGCGGACGGCAAGTTGCTGCATCGGCTTCAGGTCCAATTGGAAAATAACCGGTCGGTGGGGTGTCGTAGGCGAAGTCCGGTTGGGTGGGTGCTGAAGTGACGAAGAGCCCACAGCGGAAGACGATGTCCTTGTTGGAGAGCGTGAGCGTTGTGTAGGTGAGATCCTCTCGTGGGACATAGCTCGCAGTTGGCAATAGCGGTCCAGGTGAATGCGGAGAGACATAATAAATGGCTGGCGGGTTGTATGATACGACATGTCAAAATACAATGGGGCAACAACGCCCGTGGTTGTGAAGATCAACAAAAGGAACAAAATTCTCAAAAGAACGGCCAACTGGTGGGTGAAGCAGTAATACAGTGCCGCAAACTACCTTTTTCTTTTGGTTCGCATATGTCGTTGATCAGCCAAGTTTGTCTTTGATCTTATTCCACATAGAGCGAACATCTTCCTCGGACTTGCCCATCTTGGTCGAGATCACCTTCCATGAAAATCGAGACTTCTCGTCAGCCTTCAAGGTGCGTAGTTTCTGTTTGTCTTCGGAAGTCCAGAGTGACAGTGGGCTCGAGGAGCGGGATCGGGATTGGTCACGTCGGCGACGACGCTTGGCAGGCGCCTTTGGAGCGGATTTGGCTTTCTGTTTGCGATTCGGCGGTGATGGTGTCTGGTAGAAAGCTTCGAAGGTGCAGGTAGGACATCAGGTGGCGGAGCGGCAACATGTTGGTGTGGCTCAGGGAGATGGGTTTCCACCAGTTCATCCATAAGTGTCTCTTCCTCCACCATATCCGGCGATGGGATGGGGGCATTGTCAATGAAGGCGTTGGTCTGGTCCGAGTAATGTGGTCGTAGCCCATCAGGTTGATTCCATACGTCTGTACTGGGAAGAGGAGTAGGTTCAATGTTGGGAATGAGCGTGGGTGGTAGTAGCGCCATTGCTCGATGTAGTAGAAGGTAAGCATGGTGAACATCATGAAGAAATTGAAGAAACACTGGTTCTTGAATCGGAATTGACGTCGTAGGAGACGAGGAAGCCATGACAATGCGTCGAATATGGGCCAACAAGTAAATGAAGCCGAGTTTGAGGGTAAGCCAGCTGGAAAAGCACTATTCCAAGATCAAATAAATTCTAATATGGTCCAAATAGGTGAAACGTTCAGCAAGATGTGAATAATGAAACGTAAGCGCCAGCGGCAGGACGGTTCAGGATTTTACCACAATGAGGAAACGTGCAAGTATTGACGAATCGGCTTGGCGGCAGCGACAAGATCGGACTCGGTAAAACCTGCAGATCTGTACAGACGGTGCAATGCGGCAAAACCTCGTGTTCGTTCGTGTGCAGGGTGCGCGCATTTGGCGACCAGAAATAATCGTGAAACAAAACCCGAAAGTTGGACGGCCAAAGGTGATGCGGAGAATGGCGCCATGACCTGGTTGAAGTCGCGTGGAGGGCTGTAGCGAAGGGCAAAAGGCTCGAACTCGATGCAAAAGCCCAAGAACTCCTGGTCCGGTTCCGTTTCCAAAATGATAGGATGGCCGTAGAACTCCGGGTGGAGGAAATTGGCGAAGCAGATTTCGTAGTCCCAGCCGGGGTCCGACAAGCACAGTCTGTTGTCCACATAGCGAAGGAGGCGAGCTGTGAGATCCATGTTGCTAAGGGTGGTGCGGTAGGTTCGGTACCAGATTTCTTCAGACAGTGCGACAACCATCATGCACAATGCTGGACTCAGAGGGGAGCCCATAGGGGATCCTCGGATTTGTTCAAAAACCGTAGTGCCAATGGAGAATTGAGTCATCTTCAAAGACATGAGGATGATGCGTTCAATGTCCCGAATGAAGATCTTCCTGGTCACATTGAGTGTACGGCATGTGCGGCCTTTGACCACGTCCCCTGTGTTGTTGCCCGGAGTTGCCTTCACGGAGATGATCTCGTCAGGGTCGGTGTTCATGAGGGTCGAGAGGAACTGCAAGGTCAGTCGCCAGCTAGCGATGAAGCGGTCAGTGTCAATGCTTGTGAAAAAGCCCGCAAGATCTTGGTTGTGTATTCGAGGAGTGGGGAGCGAATCAAAGTCGGTGTCCTTGAGGAGCTTGATGAGATCAAATACATCACCCCTTGCCAGGTTGTGGGGAAACGCTTGGGGTAGAAGGTTGTAGATCAGCTTGGCAGTGCAGTTCAACATAGGTCGGAAAGGTGCCGTGAAGAAGCTGACAATGGGTCGTCCGGCCTTGAACTGTTTCTTCCGTTTGGGTAGAACATAGGCATTCGGCAGGTCTCGTCCAGCACCAAGTGCCCATGGGTATGCTTTGCCAAAATGGCGGTTGATCTCGGCGATGGTCCGCTCGATGATGTCACTCGGGCTTTGCTCCAACTTGCGAAATACCAACGGGTCGGCGAAGGTGGTGGTGAGGCACTGGAAGTAGAGTACGGGGCAGTAGATTCGTAGGGATGTAGCTCGCTTGTCCTCGTTGTGGAAGACGGCTTCTGGAAAAAGGCGTTTGAAGCGGCCGATGTCTTTGTGAGTGATGTGGTTGTTGAGTGTGTGGTAGTGGGATTGAATAGAACGATGCCAAAGCTCATCAATATGGGACTTTTGTAAGGAAGGAAGTGAGTTCCGGGTAGTCCACGTCCGCAGAGCCAGGCGAAGCGATGTCTGGATTTCTTTGGAAGGTGGGAAGATTTTGTTTTGAAGCGAACCAGTCGCAATGGATGTGTGTGGGCCATCATCGAAATGTAGGTTGTCGCCGTCCAGGACCAGGTGGTGATCGGGTTGGAGAGCACGAAGGGCATGAGGTCGCAAGGCATCACAGGCACACTTTGGGGTTTCGCCATCAGCCCATTTTGTAGCGGCTTCTTTGTGATTGCACAAGCTATCCATCACCGAGGGGAACTTTGTGAAGACAATCGCCGTGGAAGGAGTCTGCAATGTGGTGTTGTAATGTCGAGTTTGACAAACGTGGAAGGTGAGCAGCCGTCGAAGATCCCGAGTCCAGTTGGGGCATAGTAACCAAGGCGCACGAAGAGGAACCGGTTTTCTGACTCGTTTGGCCTTCCAGAAGGTCAAAGCTCGGTCAATGGCATTGATGGCGTACGACCTTTGGGGTTCTCCTAGGTTGTTGGCAAGACGTCGGATAAAGTAGCAGCCTTGGACTCCAATTTCGTTGGATCGTAGTTTCTTCTCCATGTGGAAGCGTCGTACGGAGTTACTGCCCAAATCCTGAATAATCTCCCAAAGTTGTACTCGTCGATGGAAAAGAGGACTATGAAGAGCGTGTCGAACATGATGGGGTGTAGATCGCCAGCGAAGTTTCCGCCACAAGGAAAATGCTCCAAATTGTCGGGAGGCGGAAAATTTGGTACGTGCAATGAGTCCCTTTCGGCAATTGAAAAACTGGTAAATGAACGGAGTGTTCAGTCGAGGTTGCCACAATTGAATTAAGGCCTGTTCCAAGGCCCAAAAGTTGGATTTATTGGTGTAGATCGGGAAAACAGACCACATCCAGAAATTGTCAAATCTGCACCAAAACCGTAAGGCAACTTCGGCCAGCACGAATTTATGTTGTTGCACTTGCAGAAATTTCCGATAGCGAGAGTGTTCGCGGTCCAAAACAAACGACGACGTGGAACCAACATAAAACTTGGGTTGAAAATTAGCAATGTGGCAAAAACGAATATACACCGCCTGAGGATGCTTGAAACATTGGAGGGCGACTGACAAGTCATCCCAGGATCTGCAAAAGAAAATACTCTGCATCGGAGTGCCTTTGAGCAAGGCTTGGAGTTTCGGATTGGCCCGTGGATGTAATAACACATATTGGCCCATCAATACCGTTTGGAGCATCCGAAAAGCAAAAAAGACATCAACAGAAGGGGACAACGTGAAGGGAGTCAATAGTGCAAGAACAAGAATACAGGAATGAGCCACGGCCAAAGTTCGCATAATGTTGGCTGCTTTTGAGCCAGGTGCTTTCAAATACGCTGCTAGTCAGGAGTGCATCAATAACGCCACAGTCATGACCTTGAGGACGACTTCATCCGTGGAGGCCCCTTTGTGCTTGCATGGGTCGATACCCATAGCCACGCTTGCGCGTTGGATAGTTTTTGAAGCATCATCGGGTTGGTTTTGCCACCATTCGTTGACCTTCTCCAAGTTCTTCTCCAGGATGTCCTGCTTGGGCTGTGGTAGCTTTAGGGCTTTCACCCACTTTGTGTATTGGGTGTCCGATAATGATGTGGGTTGATTGTCAACGAGCCAAGTGTTCACGGAGCCCGGGGAGATAAGTAGAGTCGAAGGATCGAAGGTCGTAGAGGCGGCAGGTTGTCCTTGAAGTGCGCGTCCAATCGGTGTCGTGGCCGGAGTAGAGCCCTGAGGTGCCGTACCCGGTGAAGTAGTGCCGGCCGATTTGACCTTGGCCAGTTCTGCCTCCAGTTCAAGAATGCGTTGTTGGCTCACCACGTCCGCAGATGGTTGAGTCGGGAGCCAAGATTGGAGAAGTTGAGCAACGTCTTTGGCCATGTTTTGGGTTGCTTCCTTCTGGTTGAGACATTGGCCCGCCGAGCGAGCTCGAAAGGTAGCAAGTTTGTCCAAATCCACATTGCGGGTGCGCAGTTGTGATACCAATTCAGCCACAAATACTGTAGTGCCGATGTTGTCAAACGGAAGGACGAAGGTTTCTCTTCCGTATGCAACCCGACGAAGCCAGGTATTGTGCAAGCCCTGGTACAAGAACTTCCAGAGTGGGACTTGTAAAGGATCCATCCCTTCAATGTCCTTGTAGCTTGAAAATCTGCTCTGTCGAATTCTGGAGGGAAAGTCCAAACCATTGATCTTGTTGGAGTCGTGGAAGTCAACATCAGGTTTCCATTGCTCCACTGGTGGGATTTCAATTGGTCTGCATGTATATCCTTCGTTGACAGTAGAACTTGCTCCCGGGGATGACATAGGTCTTGGTGATCTCGGTGTAAAAGGATGGCGTTGAGGTGCAAAATTGGCATTGTTGGGAGGTGTCTGTGAGCACGGAGGCGGTGTGGGCGGAAAAGGTGTCGTAGGTGGAGTCCATGGTGGGCGTGTTGGGAACGATGGAGATGTAGGTGGTGGAGGCGGTATTCCGGATGGGTTCCAAAAAGGTCGATGGGTCGTCATTGCATAGTGCATCGGGCCACGGAACGCAGGTACTGCTTGGTGCCATCCATGTTGATGACGAGGAGGTGTGCGAGAGCGGTCGGGCTGGGAAGGAGGAATTCCATTCATATCCGCGCTGAATTGGGAGATCAGGTCCTGGGACGCCATGATGTAGAAAGGGCCACGAGATAATAGGTCAAAATGAGCTCGAACTGCCGATTGAAAGCTGCGGAAAATGTCGAGGTGAGACAAGGCTAAGGGTAGTGTGCGAGTGAAATAGTGTGAAACATAATACGTGGTCCCAGTGTGTGAAACGTAAAGTGAAAACGAATCGGGCGAAAGGATCAAAAACATGAGCATGCAGCAGTACACAAACCTTTTGAGGAAGAAGTGGCGTCAATACCGAATGTCGGGAGAAAAATTGTTACTCCAAAATGATCGGGCAGGGCCACTAGGCTCACTGTATCGCTGACGTAGAATATTCGATACTTGTTCCGGTGCTCCTCAAAGGTAAAGAGTTCACCAACGAGATCTGGAGTGGTAGGTCGAATGTCGAGAACGAGGTCGGCCTTCATGGTGCTGGTCGCGAGAGTGGCCTTCATGATATGAGGAGCGGCGATCTCGGCGGCTGTAGGTTGAATTGTCCCAAGAAGCATTGTCGTGCCAAGATCGGCGAGCATAGTCCCGAGAGCCAGACGCAGCGGTCTCGCGGTGGCTGGGTGTATCGCGAGAGTCGCCTGGAGGTGGCTCCGAAGGTTCTGGGGCGTCGGCAGAAGGGTCAGGTCGTACTGGACGTGCATGATCATCAGGAGGTTCCGAAGGTGCATTGGTCTCCGCAGTCTGGTGTGTGATCAAGCCCGGGAAAACCGAGTGAGTGGAGGCAACGTAGCATATGGATGCGGCGCTTGAGTTCATAGCCGTTGCATTGTCTTTGCCCTTGGCGATGCCCGCAAGGTTGCACAAGCGTTGGATTTGGTCATTTCCTCCAGCTAGGGCACGGATGCATTTGGGTGAGCGGCAGATGGCCAGCAGGCCTGATGGGTTTTGTCCTTTGCCTATTTTGTAGAGCTGAGAGGTACAGATCTTGACAGCATAGCCGGGTAGGTTGTCGATGTCTGCGATCTCAGAGGACATTCCGAAGAACCCGTAACATGGGTATTGAGTCGGCATGCCGGCTTCGTTTTTTGTCCAAGTTGCCGGGCGAATGCAGTCTTCCGCGAGAATTTTGGCAACTGATTCCCAACTCGTTTTGTGGTAGATCAGGTAGGTGCCCATGTGTTCGCCACGGTAGATTGGTTTCTTTTTCAATCCTGTGGGAACCGTGATGGTCAGCAGGTTCTCTGGCTCGATGTAGAAGGCTTGTGTTTGCCTCGCGAGCTCGATGTCCAGTAAGTTGGATTGTGCAAAGGCCCTGGCAATATTCCTGACGGTGGCTTGGCTTGCTTTGATGTAAATACGATGGTTGTTGACGGTGCGGTATGGTTGAGCCAACTGTTCGAACATCGCGTCCACAAATTGGTTGAAGAGCTGCAAGATAGCCGGGGTCAATGATTGGCGTAGGGGGACAACATGATCGGGGCCAAGCTCAGTCAGGCAACGGACCCTATGGGGGTCATTGGCCGCCTCAACCATTTCACTGAGGTCGATGTCATTCGTGTCAAACTTGGTGATCGAAATTGTATCTGCAACCTCAGAATTTTCACTGTCGCCGTCCGGGACTCGGAAGGACACCGCGCCGAGTGGTGCTGAAGTGTGGGTTGGTGGGTTGGTTGGTGGTTCCGGTGGTGGTGGATCGGCAGGAGAATTGGGTCGAGCAGTGTGGTGGTGGTAGTTGTCGGTGTAATGGCTGTCGTTCCATGTGCCCCAGGTGTCATCAACGTCGGGAGTGGGGATGTAGGCTGGATTGGATGGGTTTGCAGCAGGTCGAAGTACGACTTCACGGCCTCTGGATCGGTGACGTGGTGTCGCGGAACGTGGTCGTGGGTGAGATCGATGACGTCGAGGAACCACGGGAGAGCGGCGTCTTGGCGGTGATCTTCGTCTGTATGGGGATGGGGTTCTGCGGCCCTTGGCGTGTTTCGTGGATGATCGATAACGAGGAAGAGGAGAACGAGGTCGAGCTGCACGTTGAGGAGAATAGCGATGGTGATGGGAATGTACAGAAGGTCGATGGGAACGTGATCTTGGAGTCCTGGATCGTGGTCGGCGTGTTGGTGATGGTGGAACTTGTGGTTGATGAGGAGGAGCGATGGCTGGAGCTTGGACAATGCGAAGGTCCGGAACATCCGGTTCGGTGGGTCTGGCTTTCGGTGCCGGTGGAGGCGTGGCGATCAGTGGTGGTGTAGTTGTAGGTGGTGGTGTCGGTGGTATAGGATTCGGTGGAGGTCCATCTTGTTGGGGAAGGAGTTGACGTTGTTCTTGTGCTCGTTGAGAATCCATGATCAATTGTTGCTGAGCCTGAATAAGTCGAACCGATTCCGCCAGTTGCTGTGCAGTGGAACCCAGGGATGCAAGTTCAGGTGACACGGATGAAGTCGGTGCTGTCGTAGGTGCCGGTGGTGTAGCATGAGGAGGGGCTTTCGGAGCTGGCCTGCGCGGTCGATCCGTTCTTTTGTCAGAGCGAGGCCTGGGAGCTGCCTTAACTGCTGGGGCCCGTGGTGAAGGCTCATTTGGAGGTACCGTCGATGCGTCCATCTGTAATGGAGGTTGAATGTGGTGAGGTGGGTATGGAGAACTGGGCAAAAGTGTCGGTGGCATAGTCGATGGAGGTGGTGTAGTCGATGTAGGGGATGGAGCCGGAGGAGAAGGCCACGTGGGTGGAGCGGTGGGTGCCATAGGAGATGGAAAAGTCGACGGAGCGGTGTGCACCATAGTTGGTTCAGGGGCCAACGGCGAAGGCATGGTGGGTACGAGCTGTGGGCCTGGTACTGCATGAGGAGCCGAAGTCAATGAGGTGAACGGCAACGGTGTTGGAGCTGATGTAGACGGCATGAGCGAAGCTGAGGATGACCATGTAGGATGCAAGGCCGAGGGATGTCCAAATAGATGTGCATTCGGCGATGATTGCTGCCACGTCGAAGATGGGTTCGTAGGCTGCGGTGGAGCAGGCCATGACGTTGGCGGTGTGTTCCACGGATGCATCGCTCCAGTGGACGAAAACAAAAGTGGACAATCACATACAGGATTCAGTCCCTAAATGCCTAAATTGTCGTGCGATTATTCCCTGCACCGGGACCGTGGTCAAGTCTTGCCGCAATGGCATAAAACAGCTTCCAAGTTCCAACGAATTAGATGCACAATATGTTTCACCTCACCAAACAACCATCAAAAGAAAGAGACACCACACCTGAAAGACGTGTGCCTGCCTTTTCACAATGTCTTGACATGATTTCGTGTAGCTGCAAAGATTGCTGCAAAAAGCGGAGGTTTCTGAAGTTCGGCACGGCTTCACAGTTAAAGAGACGCATCGGCGAGTAATCCCTGGGACCACAAGATCAGCGGGACAATCTCAAAAGGCTGGAAAACCGCAAGGCTGATTGTTGCCCTTTACTTAGACGAATTACTAAGTTAAAATGTGTGAATTCAGAATTCCAGACGATCAACACTCACCCTAAAAAGGGTTGCCTCAAATGGCTCCATGGCACCATGTCGGAGCCACCATGGAAATCACACTAGACAAGAATGGATCATTATATGATCCGGGAGGAACTGAATCCTGAAACATGCAAACCAGCCTAGATCGTTAGATTAATAAAGGAGCCACATGAGGTATTTCTCGAAAACGATGTAGGGCATCCAATATTGTCAAACGTAGTCATAACCAGAGTCCATAGAGTTTTGACCAGCATGTTGAAAATCCAAAATAATGTTTCGGCGATTGTTTCCCAAAATGACCCAAAGTTCGTCGGCGACATGATCTCGGCGAAAATATATCAAAAATTCAAAAACACTGTCGGCGAAATGGTTTCGGCGAGAATCTGAGGAAGGTTCTGATGCATAAACTACAGATTGTGGCAACCGTGGAGGAATAAAATCATGGTGGTTGGGGTTCTGAGCTTGGCCCCTTGCTATGTCGGAAAAAGCAGGTACGTGGAGTTGATCAGACTCCATATCCTAGTCAACTGCATGGAGCTTCGTTGGCGACAGCCATGCAGCGACCCTGTCGCCCCCTGCAAATATAAACAGGTTTCCTGCAACTGTAAAACGGTAAGAGTCAAGGAAGTTTTACATCTGTTCAGATGTTACACACACACACACACTCACACTCACACTCACTCTCATTCACTCACTCACTCACTCACTCACTCACTCACTCACACACACTCACTCACACTCACTCACACTCACTCACACTCACTCACACTCACTCACTCACTCACTCACTCTCACTCACTCACTCACTCACTCTCACTCACTCACTCACTCACTCACTCACTCGTGGCAGGCGTGGGACAATGTGCACTGCCAAGGGCTCGGATGTACGCCCTGGCGTCCCTTGGGTCTCCGCCTCTTTTGCGTGGCAGGCGTGGCACAATGTGCACTGCCAAGGGCTCGGATGTACGCCCTGGCGTCCCTTGGGTCTCCGCCGCTTTTGCATGGCAGGCGTGGCACAATGTGCACTGCCAAGGGCTCGGATGTACGCCCTGGCGTCCCTTGGGTCTCCGCCTCTTTTGCGTGGCAGGCGTGGCACAATGTGCACTGCCAAGGGCTCGGATGTACGCCCTGGCGTCCCTTCTTGGATGGGCTGTGGTCTTGCTAGTGGGTTATGAGCTTTATCTTACTTAGCTAAGCACTTGCTAAGTCTTTATAAATATTTAACATATATTTAACTTACATACTTTTTCAATGTGAAATATGATACAAAAAAGTATGTTTTGCAGAAAGGAAAATTTGTTCATGGGGACATTGTGTCAATTTTTAAAATCATTTTGGCTGCATGTTTTCCATGAAAACAAAATGTGTTTTTTTGATTTTCGTTTTTTGCCAATGCAGCTTTGACTTTATTTTTTGATTTTGCTGTGATCAGGCACAGCACCTGCAACTTGGTCCAGAACTAATAGCTATGTCAAGCTTGTGCACACTAGCCATAGGAGGCTTGCTCACACCAGCCATTGAAGGCTTGCACACACTAGCCACACAAGGCTTGCCAATGAAAAACCAACTAGCCACTGTTGGCTTGCAAACCTTTTTCCTCCAAGTTGTTTTTCATCGCAGGTGGTAAGGGATCAAAGTTAAATACCCTGCTTGGCATTGTGAATAGATCACAGCTGCCAATATATGAGCAGCTGGCACTGTCACCCATTGGTCAGTGGAATGCCACAGGGCTTTGCCACTCTTGGAATCATAGGTCTGAAGTACAAAGCATTTCAACAAAGACCAAGTCTCTCTACCAATTGCAAAATTCAAAAGCATTTGTCCAGCTTCCCATTTGGTACCACTGGATAAAAGCACTACATCATTGACACTGGCAACACCTCCACCAAGCAAGACAATACACTTGCTGGAAAAAATGTCATTGCTTCGAAGCCCCAAATACTCATGCAACCAAGCTACCAATTTCTTTGGTGCCAGATGTTTCTTTTCCAGTGAAGCTTCTTCTCTCTGCCATTGGGATATGTGGTGCAATTGCTGGGATAGCACTTCAACCAGCAAGCCTTCTTCAAAGTTCTTCAAGTTTTGGACCCTTGTAGCTAGCAGAGTAATGTCCTTGTGTTTTCTCTCCATTGTCCAACAAGGCAACAGCATTTCGTGGGCTTCCAGCTCGTCACCATAATGAAGCATCCAGTGGAATTTTTTGATGCAAAAATTCCCCCACTTTGCCAGTTTAAAAGATGCCAAAACATTTTCAGCTGCAGTGTCCAAAAGCAAACCATTGACACCACCAATAGAAGTTGCAAGCAAAAGGTCCATCATGTGGCACAGGTTGAGAAAAGCTTGTGTTGCTGCACTTTTGCCACCTTTGTTTTCAATCATCTGCACATGGTGCTGTAAAATTGGATACAAACACAACACTTCACTTGCAGTGACTTTCAATTTCCCAGCTTTCTTGTATGATTCCACTTTGGCAGATGTAAACAAAGAAGATAAAGCACCTACCTTGTGCAAAGCCTGTGGGAAGTGCCACATGCTGATCATGTCCTGCATGGCACTCCAAGCTGGCAGCCCTTCAGATTGCAAATGCTCCAGAACCAAAAACATACCAATGTTCAAGCAGCCATTGGAAGCCATGCCATGCATGTAGTCATGAACATATTGCGAACATGGTTGCAGCCAATTTCTCAAGCATGGGGAAGCCAAAATACCTTCATGTGAAAAAGTCCAACCAGTGCATTGCTCCCACTGCTGAAACTCTTGAGGGGTGCAAACACCCTTCTTGGCACTGAGGCGGTCAAAGCTCTTCAAAGCTTCTTCATCAGTTGTTAAAACCATGTCCTTTTTGCAAATGGTCTTGAGCACTGCCTTCTCCTCATCCTCCTCAGCTTCTAAAAGGAACACAATTTGATCACAACATTTCAAGCAATAATTGCTGCCTGAATCCCCCTTCAGTCCAAAAGTGACTTTCTGAGAAGCACCATCCTGCACAAAGAAGCCAATTTGAAAATGCAATCTGATGAGTTCACTGCCAGGACCATGTAGAAGAACACCTACCAAAGGTGAAGCTACATTGTTGCTAAATATGTGTTCCAAAAGAACCTTCATCACTTGACCCATGTGACCCTCCAAGGTGGCCACAATGGAGCTCCTGACAATGCCCAAAACCAGCCAATGCTGAGTATGGCTCAAAGCTTGCCGACCAAATTCCTTGAAAGCAGCATAGACAACCCAAACCTTCTTTGCAGCTCTCCCCAAAGCATTGGCAGGGAGGCATTCATCACTGTAAAGAATCAGGTTCCAAGGAGTGTCTACTCCAGTAGGTTTACCAGCCAAGGATGAAAGCAAACACTGGGAAAAACTACCCTTCACTTTGCATGCAGCACTCAATGCAGTGTAGAAATTCACCATGGGGAGAGAGACAGTACCTCCATCGCTCTTCAGGAAGTTTTTGTGAAAAATAGCAGGCCCATAGGTTGCTGAAGCTTTGAGCTGTTGCTCAGTTGCTTCTCTCATTTGCTTGCGATTATTGAGTTCTGGCAGCCCATGCTCAGCAATATGGTCCAGTATTGCTGCCAAAGAACTTTTGCTGCAAGAGGGGACAGCTTTTCTCAGCACATTAAGTCTCTGCAGTTTAGCTTCTCTTTCACACATGGCAGTAGCAAAAGCAAAAAGTATGCAATTCAAACAGGTTAGACATTACATGCAAGGCTGCTTGCTTTGTTTTTTGCCAGGTGGCACATTCAATCTGCTTCTGCAAAACATATGACATTTGAGGTATTGTGTGTTGCATTGCTAATGAAATTGTGTGATTTATCAACACCCTGGTCATCACTGGGCCTGGAGCCACTGTCAAGTCATTCACCAAACAATCTGTGTTGTGTTTTTGGTTTTGCTGGAACATGGCAAAGCAACTAGCCACTGGGACTTGGAAGACACGAGGGGTAGAAGAGCACTATAGTTGAGCCACCTGGGCTTGCAAAGGTACAGCCATTTAGGCTTGACAAAACACTTCTCACCAGCCATAGCAGGCTTGCAGTCCCTTTTCTTTTTGCCATTGTTGGAGGAAATCTTACTGCTTGCTAACAGCTCATCTTCAGTGATTTGCACTGGTGGCTGCTGCAGGAACCCAGAAAGCAAAAGCACTAAAATGTGCCTTTGGCACCCCACATTCAAACCTAGCCACTGCCATTTCACTTCTTGTTGTTTTGCTTGGCCCATTCCTTCCATTCTTCTCTGGAGGAGAATCTCTTCCCAGTGAAAGTGTCATCCCAGCACTGAGTACATCCTTTCACATTTCCACGGCATCTTGTGCACCCATAGATTTTGTTGACTCTCTGGACACTGGCTCGTGTCAAAACAGTACTTGAGGAAGCTGCTGGGCGTTTCAACACTTTCTTTTTGTTTCCATTCTTGCTTGCAGGCTGTGACTTAGCCTTGGCATTGCTCCTTTTCTTTTGCAAAGCTTCCCAAGCTTTGGTCTCAATCTCCTCCAATGAAGGTTTGTCATTGGCCTTGGTCTCCACAGCCTCAGCAGCAGGTGTGCCATTTTGCAATGGCAAAGGTCCAGCATGGTCAGGTCTGGACCCAGCACTGGGCTGCACAGGCCATCCAGGCAGACCTGACATGGCCTGCTGACCAGTATTCTGCAAAGGCAGTGGGTTCATTCTGCTGTGTTGCATGTTCTGCAACTTTTCTTGGTCCTGCTTGGAGTCCCATTTCTCCATGAAGTCATTGAGCTTGCTCATCAAAGGATCTGCATGCTCCTTCTTGGCATTCCCCTTCTGAAGGTGCTTGCAGTGAGCTGGTGCTTCAGCCCAAAGCAAGCTCGAAGTGGACCTCAGTGGAATCTTTGGGTAGAAGGTGGCCACAGAAAGGTCAGACATTGAAGGCTCTTCATTTCCATAGGCCTTCTTCAACCAATCCTTTGCCAATTGGCTTGGGCTGCTAGGGTACATTTTCAACCCAGGAACTGACTGACCAACCTCAGTATGGTTGAAAACCTGAGCCAAGTCCACAACCATTCCATAGATGGTCCAAGCACAAGGCAATGGGTTCTTGTGCACAGTCACATGCAAGTGCAGAAGTGTGGCCACTGCAGTCTTCTTTGTCTCTTCCTTCATGGACTTGATGCCCAATTTCTTCATTCTTTCAGAAATGATTCTCATGGCATCCAAAACGTGACATTGAGACAAAGCCTTCCAGTCAGCAGTGGTGAGGTAAGGAGGCAAGCAGTGCAGAGAGGAAGCTTTGGTTTCCAGTTGCAGGTTGCTCTCTGTGGACACTGACAAGCTATCCATTGTCTGCAAAATATCATCCTTGATATTTTGAGGCAACTCAACAGCTTCCACTTTGTCGTAGAGGGCAGACAATGTGCTAGCAGTCATGTCAGTAACATTGGTGAGCCTCTGCTTCAAAGAAACCAAGCAAGCTTCTCCCATTTGAGAGTTGGGCCGCTTCACCAAGAGGTTGGCAACATGCTGGAGCTCATGGCAAAAGTCTTCAGCAGTCCACTTGTGAGCCATTGCCACTTACTAGGCCTGCTGCTTGCTAGGTTTGAACCAGTCTGCCATTAGGAAAAGAACTGGTGTATAGAATTTACATGTTTGAGAACATGTCATGACAGTCATCTAGCCAGGAAGGCTTGAAGTTAGGTTTGCAAAGACAGTTTGTGTGCAAGTTCAAACTAGCCAATAAGGCTTCTAGGCACATAGCCACTTGTGGGCTTGAGTTACCTAGCCACCAAGGGCTTGCAGCAGTTCACAAACAGCTTTCTTTTTGGATAGGTTGCCAACAATCTATGTGAGCAGTTGACACACTGCAGCAGGTGCTAATTGTAAAATGCATAGTGCAGCAGGTGCTAATTTGAAAATGCAAATGCTCCAGGCTATTCACATTTAAGATGCTATGAGCATGATGCTCATGCGCCTGGCATATTCTTGATAGAAGTCAACACAAACTGAACAATCGCAGTCAAACTCATGCTGAGCATCAGAATCCCAGTCAGGTACAGTAGGGCAGATGCTTCTCAGCTCAGCCTCAGACATTCTGGCTGGCTCCTGATGGTTGTCCATGGTAGTTGAGCAGGCACTGGAGCTGCTGCTGGCAGGAACAGGCTCAGGTTCAGGTTCCCACATCACTTTTCTTTTCTTTGAAGCATGCTCTTCACCACAGGCAGTGCCAGAAGCCATGGCATACAACAGACTCTTTAGAGCTTATCTTTGAAGAAAATATGTTGTTTGCTATAGTGTTTCTTTTTACAAATGTTTACATTTGTTTGTAAATGTGTTGTTATTGCTTAATCATGTAGATGATCAACAATTCAACTGGCTAAAAGTATACAATAATTGGGTATGATATAACATCTGGATACCCATTGAACATATGGTCATGGTTGTTTTTTGACTTTTTGGTGCTACAGTCCTGAAGCAACAGCTGAATGTAAAACATTGTTTCTTTGCAAAAGGCTTCTTCTTTATCTCCAATGTTGAGAATTGTTTTTGCTGTACTTGCACAGTTCTGAGTTAGTGGTTTCCAAATGTTTGGTATTCACTTGGATGGCTATGTTTGTACATTGTCTCTGTCAAAATCTATGCCAGCAATTTGCTTTCTCATTGTTTTTGAAGCAAAGGCTGAGGGCAGCAACATTGTTCCAACTTACTTTGTAAACTGCTATGCTTGCAGCTTTAGCCATTGAGGCTTTCACATCTCACTAGCCACATTGGGCTTGCTACATTCTAGCCATCACAGGCTTGCAACATTAGCAATCCATTTTATAGGCTTGCATTTGGTTTTCTTAGCCATGAAGGCTTGCATAGACACAGGAGCTTTTGAAGCTTGCACAAGGGTGAGCCGCTGTGGGCTTGCAACAACTCTAGCCCTTGAGGCTTTCATGTTTGCAAGACACTTTGGACTGGAGCCATTCAGGCTTGCATTTTAGTTAAGTTTACAAACATGTTCCCAACTAGCCACCATGGGCTTGAGACTAGCAACAGCATTTTTTTCCATACTCCACTGGCCAGCTCCTCTTGGAGATATTCATTTGTACACTCTCTTAGGATCAACATTGTTGTTCCATTTCAACTGTGAGTACACTTGCTCGTACAAATCCTTCAGCTGGCCTCCTGCAATGTACCTAGGTGTGGGCCAGTGATCACACCCCCAAAATTCCCATGCATTAATGCATTCCAAAAAACATCCACAGAATCACAAACAAAAACCAACAACAAAAGAAATATTAAATGCAGTTGAGATACACTCGGTGCAAGCGCCACACTTCTGTCCAGTTCCCCAGCTCCAGGTGGGCCAGCAGTAGGGCAAGTTTATTTAAGTTTCCACTTCTATGCCCCACATCAGTACGCCTTGTAGTAGTTGGAGGTGGTGGTGGAGGTGCCAGTGAATCTTTGGGATCATCATTCTTGGGCTTTTTGCTTTGCCATGTAGGCATGGGCAATTTTCTCTTCTCCATTGGCTCTTTTTTCATCTCAGTAATTTCCTTGTCAGTCTTGTCCTTCACTGCATCCTCATCCTGTTCCTCTTTGACAGCAATCCCCATTGCCTTCTTGTACTTCTCAATCTCCTCCACCAGTAGCTTGCCCAAGCTGTCTACATCCATTTTCCTGAGAAACTTATCACTTGAGGGATTCCATCAACATGGTTCAAAAGAAAGTTCAAAGCAACAACAACAATCACTTTGGACAAACATTGTAGTGGAGAACAAACAATGGTCAAGTATATCACAATAGAAACAACAACAGTTTACCCCAAATCCAATGCAAGAAACTCTTCAATGGTGTTTTCAGGCAATGAAGCTACCAGGTCAAGCAATGACTTCTGCTCAACCTCCAATGGTTCCTCTTCTATATCTTCCATCACTGGGCTAGGAGGCTGAGTCTTATCATCATCATCATCATCTTTCTCCTTCTTCACCAAGAGATTAAATGCTGTACCTGGAACTTCCCAAGCATCTTCTTCATCAGTTGGCATTGAAGAGCTCATTGCTAGGTGGCACAGTGTGACTGCAGCGAGAAAAACTGAAGTTAGTTTTGTCAAGCATCTTTGAAATATATTATTACAGAGCCTATGCATATGCATTTTTTGTTGAATTATTTTTCATTTTATGGATAAATTATTGCAATATTTGTATTTTGAACAAAATGTGTAGATTCAGATTCTGAATCTAAAAATCCAAAATTTTTGATTTAGATTCAGATTCTAAATCTAAAATTCTATATTTACAATTTAGATTAAGAATCTAAATCTAAAATCCAAAATTTTCATTTTTAGATTCAGATTCTTAATCTAAAATTCAGTATTTACAATTTAGATTCAACATCTGAATCTAAAATTGCATATTGATGTAAACATGCATATTTAAAATCAGCAAATATATTGGTCAAGGTCGAACTTTAGAAAGCATCTCAGGAAGCCAGTGATGCCAATATAATGTAAATCATATCAAGTATTCTTTGTGTCATAATTCTTGTTGTTCTGATACATGGTGTCACTACAATATACTACAATCTCATTTTCCTGAGACTTGAGCAGTTCGAATTGCTACCATGACACTAAGTCAACACAGTGGAAACTACCAATACTAGCTATGAAGGCTTGCAGTGGACCATCAAAAGATTGTGATTAAGCATCCAGTGCAGTTTTCTTTCAATTATTCCAACTAGCCACATTGGGCTTGAGCTCTAGTTCAACTTTTCAACTAGCCACTGTGGGCTTGCATTCCACTAGCCACATTGGGCTTGAGCTCTGGTCCACCTATCAACTAGCCACTGTGGGCTTGCATTCCATAAACTACTATGCACTTGTCAGTCAAAGCCATTGCAGGCTTGCAGACAATCTCCTGGCAAAGTGACTCAAACAATTCTTTTACATAGACTGGCTGACATTTGTCTGTATGCAGTCTTCGATCTTTGGATCCATTTCCCAAATTGCTTTGAAACATAATCTATGAAAATGGATGCATTTCAAAATCTTGCAATCATTTTGTGTTGATTACTTCATCATTACTTTCAGGATCCAAAAAAATGATCAATGGCAATCTGTGCCATGGGCTTGGGTACATTGTAAATCATTTTGCTCAAGCAGGCCACTGACACCTTGTTCACTATCTTGCCATTCTTCATCACCCTGTAGGTCAGTCCATCTTCTCCTTGTTCCCAATATGTGGTCTTACCATTGGAGGCTGGTGGATCAAACCTTCAGGGTTTCACAGTTGGAGAAAACAGCAATGTATGTACCAACATTAAACTTTTGGGTTGGTCAGGTAGTCTGGCCCCACCTCAGTGAAGTCTTATCACTGAAAAAAACCACAAACTCCAGGGATCCATGGTCAGTGTAGCATGTGTCCACCACCAAGGGTACCTCCTCCATGGCATTCATCTCAGTCATCCTCAGTTCTACTTTTCCTTGAACAACAGTGCAGCACTTAAACACATGGTTTCAGTGAAACATCATAGCCACATGGGACTTGAATCAATGTTTTGTAGCCATTGAGGCTTGAAACCAGTAAAGCCATTAAGGCTTGAAACAAGTCAGCCATGAAGGCTTACATTGCAGACATGCAGGCTTCCATGTCAACTAGCCATAAAGGCTTGCTACTACATCTCCCAGCCATTAAAGGCTACAGTTCTCTTGGTGTAAACAACAAATATTTTTTCACTCCAGTGCAGGCAGGTCATCGCGGTCCTTCAGGTGTGAACATCATTGCCACTCCTAAGCCTACCTCCTCACAGGCCATTCTGGCTACTTCCTCTCTCAATTTCCTTAGCTATTTACATTGATGAAAATGAACCATGTTTGTCAATCAAGCATATTCAATACCAGCCATATAACCAAATGAAAACAAAACACACATACTAGTATGCAGTCAAAGATCCACACTTCCCACCCTTAGATGTACACATTCTATACACAAAATTCATGAACACTTGAAACTTTGCAAAATCCTGTGAATGAAATTTGCGGCCAAGATGCCACACTGTTCTTCCACAGTCAAAGGTGAGTTGGGTACCATTGTGCCAGTGCTCCAGGTTGGTAATGATAGGCATTTTGACCAGTCAGTCATTCAGTCAGCCAGTCAACCCTACACACATTGAGCCACATTGCTTACCCATATCCAATGCTGCAGTACTATCAACCACATTGTACACAATAGCTTGGTAGCTTCCTTTTTTGCAAAAGAGAATGGAGTTCTTTGAACATTATTTAGATTCATCACTAGCAACAATGAGGTGACAGGTTCTATCAACTAGCCACATTGGGCTTGCACAGTGCCAGAGAAAGTAGTAAAAAGGCAATGGTTTTGAAACAAGTGTGTCTGCACCAAAAATGGAATGTGCAGTCATGAGAAAACAATAGCCACAAGGGGCTTGCACAGCAATGATATAACACTAGCCACAATGGGCTGAATCTACTTTGATTCAATCAAAGTTCCAAAGCCTTAGAGGAATTAAAGAGATACAATAAGCCACATTGGGCTTGCACACACTAGAATATGCAAAACTAGCCACAATGGGCTTGTCACGAGTTAAGGTTGCCAACCCCAAGCCATGGTGTAGGCATGCAATGCCATTGATGGACCACAGCTTTTTGTTCCTACAGATTTGCTGCTGCACTGTAGCAGGCAGTCACTTGGTTTTCCAAGCAAAAAAACACATTAATTGGAAGTTGGAAACATTGTGGAAATATGTCTTCCACCTTGTAGAATTGCACTATGCACATGCAGAAATCAGCCCTGCTGATGGATGGCGACTGCATCAAAAAGATGACACAGTCACCCTCCACAGGTAGGAGTGGTTTCTGCATGTGCACATTGCCACAGCTAGGTCTAAAATCATTTTTGCTAAACAAAGTGCAAACACATTCAGTCAATCCTTTCAATGACCACCAGAAGCCTTTACACAACAATTTCTGTAGCACCAACTGTTCAATTCTGCAGAATTGATTTTGTAAAGGCCTTTGGCTTTTGCCACAAAGACTGATGTTTCCCAAATTGCCAAAGAAATAGCAGCTTTCCAGGAGAAGCTCTTTCTCATTCTACAACCTGCAATGCCTTTCCAGAGAACCAAAAGGTTGCAACATTGTCCTTCCAAGAAACAGCTGCTAGAAGAAGCAAGCAAGCCATAGCTGTTCTCATGATCCAGTGATGTAGTCAAGCTTTGGGCACCACACATTGCCTGCACCAGTAGAGGGCCAAAAAAAAGCTGCAGGATTTTCCTGCACAAGCTCATTCCTGCCACACACAGGCACACACTACATGCATTGAAAAAAATGTTCGAACCAGGAGCTGCAAGGCAACCACAAACTTCTGTGCTCCAACCAACTGAAAGTAAAACCAACTAGCCTCAAGGGCTTGCAAAAGCAAAGGCTGCCACAAGCCATGAAGGCTTGACATGAGAAGTGTAGCCATCAAGGCTTGGTTCATGGTTTACAAAGCGATCATTTTTCCAGCAGCACAGGAGCCATGCTAGGTACAGTCAGTGGAAGTCAACAGAGTCATTGCTTAGCTTTCTTGTACTGCCTCCTATCTGCAGCTAAGCAGTCTGCAGCTTCTTCTTCAAGCAGTTGCAAAACAGCTTTTAGCTGATCTGGTTCCATTCGAACCAGCAAATCACTTCTAGTAGGCCTGGCACCTCTCAGAAGAACTTGTACAGGCTGCTCTTGGACTTGAATCTCAACAGTGAAATCACCAGCATCTGCACATTTTCTCTTCTTGGAGGCAGGCTGCTTGTCTTCCACTTCCTCACTCTCTTCAAACAAGTTCTCTTTTGGCTCAGCAGCTTGACCCTGGGCATTCAAAAATGTCATGGCTGCAGTGTTCCTGTCCTCAAGCATTTTCTGCAAGTGAACACTGCTAGACAAGGACGGGTTCTTCACTTTGCTCCTTGACACCAGCTTCACTATGCTTGGGTGAGAAGGCCTGATTTTCAAATAGGCATTCCCTTCAAAAGTTTCAACCAATGTTGAAGGCAAAGACATCCACTTGTCATCCTGGTACTTGATTTCCCAAGAAGTTCGAAGCTGCACCATGGCTGCCATTGCACTATACCCACATGCAAAAAGAAATGCCAAAACAGTGGGCTTGAAGCCAAAGCACTGCAAATTCAAGGATCAGCATCATTGCCATTGGGGCAGCAAGGGGTTCATGCAACCATGGCAGCTTGGAAGAAACACTTGCAAGGAAAGCCACTGAGGGCTTGGATGCACTCACTAGCTATGAAAGCTGAGCATGCCACTTGTTGAGCCACTGGGGCTTTGCTTCCACAGTGACACTAGCCATATGCAGGCTTGCCAAACACTTTCTATTTCATTCTGCACAGTGGCTAGGTACCACCCTTGTAGGCAAAAGAGAACTGACTCCATCAGTCCTAGCTGTACAAAAAGATGGAATGCCTATGGCAAAACAGCATTCCTTCTCCGCCTTGTTCACACCTAAGCCTTCAGTTTCTGCTTTTTAGCAGAAGAAGCATTTTCAGGCTTCTCAAGGACCAGCATCTCTTCAGGGCCCAGAGGAGTGCAGTTCACCAAGTAAGGGATCTTGCAACCATCCACTGTAGCTTCTGCCAGCTGCATGTTGCCCTCATTGTCAGCACTTTTCACCCACCAGAAAGGAGCCAGAACACCTTCACCCTTCTTGAAGTCAGTCAAAGCTTTGAAAGGCTGAACAAGCCAATGGTGCCCAAAGGCCTTGATGTAATGCTTGCCTCCAACTGGTGTGTCTTTCACTTTGGTGACAGTGCCTGCTGGGAACAATTTCAATGCTCCTTTCTTCACCTTCTTCACTGACCAAACCAAGTTGGGGTGGTTGCTGAAGGCTACATCCTCAGGACCAACCATTTGGTCAACACACACTTGCAGCAAAGTCTTCTGCACATGTGCTTTCTGCAGCTCTAAAGCCACAATTGCAGAACCATTGGCAACTGCCATGTGGGCAAGAGCTTTCAAATGGTGGCATTTCTCTGGAGGTGCTGACTTGCACACCTTCCACTCCTTCAGCTTCTCAAATTCCACTTCAATGCTTTCAGCTGGGCCAAACACTGGCTGGTGAGAGAATTTCACTTTGCTTGCACTGCTGTTCAAGAAAGTCCAAATCTTGTTTCCATGCTCCTTTGAACATGTGTACCTTGCAGAAATGCTTTGGCAAACAAACACTTGTCAAAAGAAAACCAACCCTAAGGAAATAAAAGAAACTTTCATTGTGCCAAGTCACAATTGGCCCTGCTTCATGTGCGGATTTTGCAACAGTGCCAGCTCAGCAGGTGTACTGGCCAAGACATTCTTCACCTCCAGTTCAACAGTGGGCTTGGCCTCTTCCTTTCTGACACTTGGTTTAGCTCCACCAGCCAAATCAGCAGCAAACAGTGTGCAAATAGCATTGATGCTTTCATGTCCAGCTGGTTCTCTGCCGTGCTTCTCTTTCTTCAAGACATGCAAAGTCAGTCTGGTACACAATCTCCCAAAGGCAGCCAATTTGGTGGCTTGTTCAGCAGTAGATTTCTGGCAAAGTCAGTCTGCCATCTGCCAAAGCAATCTCCCAAAGGCAGCCAATTTGGTGGCTTGTTCAGCAGTAGATTTCTGGATCACTTCCCAGCCATCTGCCAAAGCTTGCCTGAAGCTGCAGGCCATGAACCCAAAGTAGACATGTCATGTTTACAGGGCATAATGCAACATGTGCTTGGTAAAAGGTAGAAACTTCAAACCACTGCAACAAAACAAATGCAAACAAGCTACTCAGCCATGTCCACTTGAGCCTTGAAAGCAGCATTCTTCAGCTTCTCACAATCTGACTTGTTCAGGAGCTTAGAGTATCCATCACTGGATCGGTTGCTGCACATCATTGAAGCCCACCTCAGCTGTCAAGCAGTAAGCAAAAAAAACCTTTGCCTACAGAATCAATGGATTACCAGCAAAAAAAGCTAATGGCCCATGTTCAACAAAATGCCAAGTTGCAGTGCTGTCCTCAGGAAAGGGTACAAGGAGGTAGAGCCTTTGAACTCCATGTAGGCAATGGACTTCATCATCTCTTCCCCCAGAAGCAGTGACCCATAGGTCTTACCTCAGCTCACCAAGGCAAATGATGTCTGGTGTTTTGCAATAGCCACTAAAGGGCTGGCCAGCTGTGAGCCACATTGGGCTTATTGACATAGCCACCAGGGCTTTCAATTGCTACTTGCAGCCATTCAAGGGTTCAAGCTAATTTAAGCCCAGCTGCTGAAGTGAGCCAAGAACTTCACTAGGCATTGCCTCTCTCCTGCATACCTGGAGACAAACCATGCAATGGCTTCCAGAGACCTCTTGCAAGCGGGGTCACATTCCTGCACTTTTTGCAAAGCTTCCTTCAAGGCCATTCCATGGTTCAAGTACTCGCACATTTATTTGACTTGCAGCTTCGATCTCAGTCATCTGCTGGTAGGAGTTGTTCACTGCATTCAAAGCTGATTGAATGTAGCTGGGCAGCTGGGGCCATTTCACTTCCACTGCGTTGCTCAAAACAAGGAAAGGCCAGCCCTTGGAGCACAATTGCTGCAACCCAGGGTCTTGCTTTGGATCCACTGGAAACCCCAGGGGTCCTTTCAACCCTTGCTCCACTGCTTTGCAGAAGGCAGCAGTGTGGCTGGTTGCCACTGTCAAAAACCTTTCCTGGAAAGTCACTGGGGCCAGGGTGTCACCAGAAGCTTTGACCAAGGCCACATTTGCATCCAGTTGCCTCTTTCTCATGCCTTCCTCTGTTGCCAACTCGAAAGCCACAGCACCTTCATTGAGAAGTGAAGGTTGGACACCCACTTTGACCATTCGATGGCCCTTTTCCCAGACATCTGCAGCATTCAGCATACTCCCCCCTCTATTGCTAGGGTGAGTCAGTGTATCCTTGGGCAGCACATGCTGCTTGTACCCAAAGCCACTGCCACTGAAAGTCTTGAACAGCTTCTCCACTTTCTGCAGCACTGGCAAGGCTTCATTGGCCAAGATGGTGTCCACTTCCTTCACCACTTCTGCAGGGATTTGGCTCATGGCTGCAAAAGTTTCAGTGCTACTGCATGTGTTGCAAAACAAAATGCCAGAACATGTGCATGTTAGTGGAACATGTGGGATCATGCTTTTCTTGTCAAAGGCTTGCCCATCCAGTGTTCAATTTGTTTTCTGCTTGAGCCATGCCACAAGTTGCTAGACAAAGAAGCCATTGAAGGACTTGCAACAATTAGCTATCCAAGCTTGCTGACTAAAACTTAGCTATTCAAGCTTGCTGCCAAAACTTCTAGCCACTATGGGCTTGCAATAGATAGCTACAAAGAGCTTTCAAAAGAGTTGTACCAGAAAGGTTTGCACCAAAAGGAAAAAAGTTCTGTGCCCCTTGTTCAAATCGTGCACATGCACAAACATTCCTGTCTGCTTTGCTCTTGTGCAAAAGAATGGAAAATTCATTTAAAAAACAATCTTTTCCAAATTAACTTAAATCAGCTAAGTACTTGCTAATTTTTAGCAAAATTAAAAAAAAATAAGATGACTTAGCTAACTTTATTTTTTTTAGCTAAATGTTTTAAACATGTTAAACAACTAGGATGATGTTAGCATAACTGTAACATACATCTAAGTACAAATTAAGATATATTTACATAAGGCTTTTAAACATCATAACCCACTAGCAAGACCACAGCCCATCCAAGTTGGGTCTCCGCCTCTTTTGCGTGGCAGGCGTGGCACAATGTGCACTGCCAAGGGCTCGGATGTACGCCCTGGCGTCCCTTGGGTCTCCGCCTCTTTTGCGTGGCAGGCGTGTGACAATGTGCGCTGCCAAGGGCTCGGATGTACGCCCTGGCGTCCCTTGGGTCTCCGCCGCTTTCGCGTGGCAGGCGTGGGACAATGTGCACTGCCAAGGGCTCGGATGTACGCCCTGGCGTCCCTTGGGTCTCCGCCTCTTTTGCGTGGCAGGCGTGGCACAATGTGCACTGCCAAGGGCTCGGATGTACGCCCTGGCGTCCCTTGGGTCTCCGCCTCTTTTGCGTGGCAGGCGTGGCACAATCTGCACTGCCAAGGGCTCGGATGTACGCCCTGGCGTCCCTTGGGTCTCCGCCGCTTTTGCATGGCAGGCGTGGCAGTCACTCACACACTCACTGACTCACTCACTCACTCACTCACTCACTCACTGTACTTGAACATACATACACACACACAAACTCACCCACCATCACCGCTCCATCACTCTTATACTTCCTCTTCCCTTCTTGCTTTTCTATGCCCAGTCTAAATCTAGAGAAGTTGGTAACATGTGGGGTTATCCGGTCCTTTAATTGTTTTTTTCTGCATTGGAGTTGCGCTCGGCACATCTACTTGGTCCAGATCTGTTTGTTGTTGGACAGGCAAAAATGATTAGGTCATGTTTTCCATTGACCTCCCACAGCTACTCAGCAACATTCGTCAACCATAGTCAATAGCCATCCAATATTATCCAATATTATCCAGTCTGGTTGATTATTTCAAAATCTGTCAACTATGATCTTACAAATAGTAAACCATCAATGATTATTGATCCATCAATAACCGGCCTTTTGATGCCGTCTATGTTCATTGCTTCGATCATGGGCTGATGATCCTTTGGGGTAAACCCACCATGGCGCCCGGTGGCGGATTTCGATCAGGGCTGGAGCAGTTGGAGGATTCCACCAAGGCGCCTGTCTGGATGTTGGCCCGATTTTTGCTGACATTTTTTTACCAAACATAGCTGGGAAATCCCCTATAAATGGAGGTTTAGTTCGCTGAAAAAAACATCTCGAGCTAAATGGTGGATTCTCCAGCAAACCACTTATAGTTTAGTGTTTATTTGGCAAAGGTAAGGGTGGGAAAAGATGTTGGTGGTCCGGCTTGTTAGTATCACCTGGAGGGATCATGACATCGCAAAACAAGTCCTGTGTTCCTCATATGCCAGCCCGCCATCCCTCAGCTCTGAATGTGTTTTCTCGACGGTGAAACCATTGGCTTTCATCTCCGCAGCAACACAGAAGGCTCTTAGATTTTGTTTCGTCCCAAGCGGATCTCGGACCTTTCCCGGATCAGCCTCATGTTCTTCTCATGGAGAAGCGGCTCCCGCTCCTCTACACGTAGCGAAAGCATGGAACGCTCGAAGCAGCTACCGGTGCTCCTAAGGCCAGCCAACCATTGAAAGTCTGTAGAACCCTTGCCTTCGATCATTGCATGTGTTTTCTAAGATCCATGAAACAAGTTTGAATCTTAATTCTGACATGATTCCGAAAGATGATGATTGTTTTGTTATGTGCCTTTATTTATTTATACTTTCCATCTTCTCCATATTCCTGGATTTGCTGAAGATTTCTGTGTTCTTCCCATTGGTTACTCCACCAAAAACATGTAGAATCCACTGGGATGATTTTCTATGTCTGGCCTCCTTAAGCAAATCCAAGTATGTTTCCATGATGAAAACATAATATTTCATATGTGTTTCTTCATATTTTGTATTTCCCCATGATTGTTCCCATCTCATTTTCCCATGCATTTTCCAATGATTCTTCCATTTTAGACATTTTTAGACCATGATTTTCCAATGATGTCACCTGATTCTCCCATTGTCCAATGATGTTCACCATTTTCCAACGGATTTTCCCATGGATTTCGCTCTTCGCGGCTCGATCTTCCCAGGCCACCACCCTCCATGCACTTCGCCGACACGGGGCTGGACGCGTCTTCCGGTCCTCCCGGAGGTGCCAAAAATTCAGGAGGAGCCACCCTGGCCTCAAAACATCAAGGAAATGCTTATTTATTATACAATAGATATTAATATACATATATATATATTTATATTAATATATGATGTTATGATAGTTGTTTATTTATATTTTATATCATGATATATCTAGACATCATCCATTTGAGATTTTATGAGTTTATTTGGAATCCTTGTGCCCGAAATTGAAGCTGAGGCCTGGCAGAAAGGACACGAATGCATAGAAACGTGTGCATAATTTTGCAATTATAATATAGTGTTGCAATGGTAATCCCCTAGTGCACGGACACCACGTTTTCCAACGTTTACGATTGACAATCTTGAACCATCAAAGACATTCAAAATAGGGGGATTGATCAAACGTTTTATTTTCCATAGGAGGCTCTGGCCCCAAATACTTAGGGCTGATCCCTCCTTGACACTCCTTCCATTTTGTGAGCCCTGTTTATTAAGTTACTGTAAGCCTGACACCAGCAGGGCGGTGGTTACTGAGCATTTTAATATGACAATTGTCTATATTTTGAAAATTTACCCTCTGTAATCAAACATAGCAAAGGAAATTCCATGAGAATCCCCCATACATGATTTTCCCATTCAATCCTCCATACCATTAGAAGATTTCCCATTTCCCGTGTTTGATTACCAGAGGGTGGATTTATTCCAGCCTTTGACGCCAGGCACTTTCTCTGATCCCGTGATTTCTCGTGCAGACTCCTTCGCACCAAGCCAAGATGGGGGCCGGAGGTCGGGGGGAAAGCCAAGATCTTAAACAATCTGACTTTCTGGAATGTTGCTCGGACATAATTAGATCACTAACAGAATATAATTAACACATATATATATATATATATATGTATACGGCCAGTGCCCCAATCCTCAATATGGGGGTTCTGTGGGGGACGGTGACCATATTAGGTATAATATGATATATATATATATAATATGATATAATATGATATTATATGATATTATATGTATAATTATATCCAAACATAATTTGAAGTAATTAACAGTGACATTCAAAATGATCCCCAAAGATCCGGGTAGGTGCAAGTTGGAAACGCTTCCGAGAACTGCAGTTGCCTGGAGACATTTTCCGTCGCTCAAGGCATCCACACGAGCGAGCACGGGGACGAACCTGTCTCACGGAAAGAGCATGGTCCTACGTGAGACGCAGCGCCCCGGCATGGAGTAAGGTGGGTTGGGATGGGTTGGAAAGCTCATCCATGGTGATGTCCAAGTAGATAATTTGTTTTCTGGGGTTGATCAATTTTGACCAAAGTTCGATTTTAAAAAAGTGCGAAGCCGAGTCTATGAGGTATGATTCAAAAAAATGGATAGACCACCCCTCATCACCATGGGTTTCCTCTTATCAAGCACGACTATATGCATACTACATATACATTATATAATCATACATATATATATAATCGCATATATATATAATGTATACATAGTTCTATTTACATATGTATATTACAATGGTTTGGATGATAATTAGGTACCACTCCTTTTTTCAAGATGCCTTCGGCCGAAATGCCAATAGTGCGCCTATGCCCTGAAGAGGCGGCTTTACGGAGGTCCTGTCCTCTTGCGTCCAAGGAGGAAGATGATTGTGATGAATTTCTTAGATGCCAACGGACACTTGGCAGTACTTGTTTTATATCTTCGCACGGCATTCTTTGGGCGGGTCAAACTGAATGGCGCACCAGAACAACACAAGGATATGAGGGCAGTGTGGCCACCAATCGGAGATGGTGGCTGTTTACATAATTCGTTGGAGGAACTGGAAAAGCCCAGATGCGAGTTGGAGGATCATCCCCCAACTCTATCTGTTTAATGACTCTGGTCAAAATAAGTCCCCATTTCACGGGTGAAACCCGTTCATAAGTCGTTGGCACCTAGGGTTACTAGCCAGTTTCTACAGATGGGACCCAAGATGGGAACATCCTCCATATTTTCACAGCGGTTGGCTGGCAGGTGATTTCAACGATCCGTACGCTCCCCATTTGTTGCCATTACTTACCCCAAGATTAATCATGTATAGATCGATATATACCATATATGGAACATGGAACATATATGGAACATATATGGAACATATATGGAACATAATATAATCCAATATAATCCATTCACTTCATTGAAGCTTTATGTATGACTCTATTTGGATTATTGGTTGTCCCCAGCCATTCTGCCCTTTTTTCAATCGTTGGACTTCCAGTTGGGGTGATTTTCGTGTCGAGGCACCCCCGCCTCTCAGGATTTATGCACATCAACGAGGCAAAGACTTCTTGGGGTCGCACTAGTCCCTGGATGCAGCGCAGGACTGATAATTTTAATGATCAAACCTGAGGAGCCTACTATAGCATAGTGGCTTCTGACTTTTCCATGGTTTTCCCATTATCGGATCGCTTTCTTTTGGATGATGATTACCCCGTAACTTCGAGGTGTCCAACTTTTCTATAGATTTTGAAGCTTCGCGTTTGTGCAGTGTGACCGCGAGCCACACACGTCGTTCGTTCCATAACTGCAGCGCCAAGCTACCGGCTGAGGTTATCCATTGCATGAAGCCGTGCGTCAAAAGCTGCCCAACATTTACGCTGGAGATGGATGGATGGTTGATGATCAGTCAAACCCAATATCCTCAATTGGGGCCCCATTTGGGATGATTTAAAACGACCCCAAAATGGCTCTTTACTGGTTCAGTTTAGCATTGGGTTTTACGACATTACTTGGGCAATCGGGTTATTAGTGGGTATACCCATGGCAGTTGACTACTTCCACAAGTTGGGATAAGTTCTATAATTCTGGCCATCGACCCGCGCAGAAAAATGAAACTGCCCCCCCAGCTGCAGTTGAACATTTCTGGAGGGGTATATGATATCATCAAAGGAAGTTGGGAAGCAATACTTCCGAGTTACGAATGACTTTTACTTGATGAAATTGACTATGATGAAAGGTGGTACGTGATCTAACAATACATAATCTAACAATACATAACAAAAGAATAAGAAGCTATGAAATTGACTATGATGAAGGGTGGTAGATCATGTAACAATACATAATCTAACAATACATAACAAAATAATAAGAAGCGATGAAATTGACTCTGATGAAGGGTGGTACATCATGTAACAATACACAATCTAACAATACATAGCAAAAGAATAAGAAGCGATGAAGTTGACTATGATGAAGGGTGGTAGATCACATAACAATACATAACCTAACAATACATAACAAAAGAATAAGAAGCTATGAAATTGACTATGATGAAGGGTGGTAGATCACATAACAAAACATAATCTAACAATACATAACAAAAGAATAAGAAGCGATGAAATTGACTATGATGAAGGGTGGTAGATCACATGACAATACATAACAAAAGAATAAGAAGCTATGACACAGGGTGGTGACGAAGGGATGTGGTTACGATGGGAAGTGGTGAGAAGAAGGGAAGTGGTGAGGAAGGGAAGTGGTGACGAAGGGAAGTGGTGAGGAAGGGAAGTGGTGAAGAAGGGAAGTCGTGACGAAGGGAAGTGGTGAAGAAGGGAAGTGGTGAAGAAGGGAAGTGATGATGTTGCATCGGCTTTGTGTTGGGGAGGAAGCTGGAGCACGAAACCTTGTGTTTTTCCGTGTAAAGTGGCTGCAGCCGGCGATGAAAGGTACCTCGTTTGTGCGGCGGTTGCGGCTGCGGTCGTTTGGTTCCTTCTATGTGTTTTGCAAAAATGGTTGTTCCTGTGTGCGTAGTTCTATGCGTTTCTTGAAGCGGTGGTTGTGGATCGCATTGGAATGGGTGCATGAATGTTGCATGCTGTGTGTGTGGGGAGGAAGCCGGAGCACGAAACCTTGTATTTTTCCGTATAAAGTGGCTGCAGGCGACGATGAAAGGTACCTCGTGTGTGCGGCGGGTGCGGCTGGGGTCGTTTCATGCGCGAATTGGTTCCTCCTATGTGTTTTGCAACGAGTGGTTGTGTCTGTCTGCGTAGTTCTATGCGTTTCTTGAATTTCTGGTTGTGGATCGCATTGGAATGGCTGCATGAATGTTGCATGGGCTATCTTGTGGGGAGGAAGCCGGAGCACGAAACCTTGTGTTTTCCCGTGTAAAGTGGCTGCAGCCGACGATGAAAGGTACCTCGTCTGTGCGACGGGTGCGGCTGGGGTCGTTTCATGCGCGAATTGGTTCCTCCTATGTGTTTTGCAACGAGTGGTTGTGTCTGTGCGTGTAGTTCTATGCGTTTCTTGAATCTCTGGTTGTGGATCGCATTGGAATGGCTGCATGAATGTTGCATGGGCTATCTTGTGGGGAGGAAGCCGGAGCACGAAACCTTGTGTTTTTCCGTATAAAGTGGCTGCAGGCGACGATGAAAGGTACCTCGTGTGTGCGGCGGGTGCGGCTGGGGTCGTTTCATGCGCGAATTGGTTCCTCCTATGTGTTTTGCAACGAGTGGTTGTGTCTGTCTGCGTAGTTCTATGCGTTTCTTGAATCTCTGGTTGTGGATCGCATTGGAATGGCTGCATGAATGTTGCATGGGCTATCTTGTGGGGAGGAAGCCGGAGCACGAAACCTTGTGTTTTTCCGTGTAAAGTGGCTGCAGCCGACGATGAAAGGTACCTCGTGTGTGCGGCGGGTGCGGCTGGGGTCGTTTCATGCGCGAATTGGTTCCTCCTATGTGTTTTGCAACGAGTGGTTGTGTCTGTGCGTGTAGTTCTATGCGGTTCTTGAATCTTTGGTTGCAGATTGCATTGGAATGGCTGCGTGAATGTTGCATGGGCTATCTTGTGGGGAGGAAGCCGGAGCACGAAACCTTGTGTTTTTCCGTATAAAGTGGCTGCAGCCGACGATGAAAGGTACCTCGTCTGTGCGACGGGTGCGGCTGGGGTCGTTTCATGCGCGAATTGGTTCCTCCTATGTGTTTTGCAACGAGTGGTTGTGTCTGTGCGTGTAGTTCTATGCGGTTCTTGAATCTTTGGTTGCAGATTGCATTGGAATGGCTGCATCAAGGTTGCATGGGCTATCTTGTGGGGAGGAAGCCGGAGCACGAAACCTTGTGTTTTTCCGTATAAAGTGGCTGCAGCCGACGATGAAAGGTACCTCGTGTGTGCGTCGGGTGCGGCTGGGGTCGTTTCATGCGCGAATTGGTTCCTCCTATGTGTTTTGCAACGAGTGGTTGTGTCTGTCTGCGTAGTTCTATGCGTTTCTTGAATCTCTGGTTGTGGATCGCATTGGAATGGCTGCATGAATGTTGCATGGGCTATCTTGTGGGGAGGAAGCCGGAGCACGAAACCTTGTGTTTTTCCGTATAAAGTGGCTGCAGCCGACGATGAAAGGTACCTCGTCTGTGCGACGGGTGCGGCTGGGGTCGTTTCATGCGCGAATTGGTTCCTCCTATGTGTTTTGCAACGAGTGGTTGTGTCTGTCTGCGTAGTTCTATGCGTTTCTTGAATCTCTGGTTGCAGATCGCATTGGAATGGCTGCGTCAAGGTTGCATGGGCTATCTTGTGGGGAGGAAGCCGGAGCACGAAACCTTGTGTTTTTCCGTATAAAGTGGCTGCAGCCGACGATGAAAGGTACCTCGTGTGTGCGGCGGGTGCGGCTGGGGTCGTTTCATGCGCGAATTGGTTCCTCCTATGTGTTTTGCAACGAGTGGTTGTGTCTGTCTGCGTAGTTCTATGCGTTTCTTGAATCTCTGGTTGTGGATCGCATTGGAATGGCTGCATGAATGTTGCATGGGCTATCTTGTGGGGAGGAAGCCGGAGCACGAAACCTTGTGTTTTTCCGTATAAAGTGGCTGCAGGCGACGATGAAAGGTACCTCGTCTGTGCGGCGGGTGCGGCTGGGGTCGTTTCATGCGCGAATTGGTTCCTCCTATGTGTTTTGCAACGAGTGGTTGTGTCTGTGCGTGTAGTTCTATGCGGTTCTTGAATCTTTGGTTGCAGATTGCATTGGAATGGCTGCGTCAAGGTTGCATGGGCTATCTTGTGGGGAGGAAGCCGGAGCACGAAACCTTGTGTTTTTCCGTATAAAGTGGCTGCAGGCGACGATGAAAGGTACCTCGTGTGTGCGGCGGGTGCGGCTGGGGTCGTTTCATGCGCGAATTGGTTCCTCCTATGTGTTTTGCAACGAGTGGTTGTGTCTGTCTGCGTAGTTCTATGCGTTTCTTGAATCTCTGGTTGTGGATCGCATTGGAATGGCTGCATGCGTAATACTATTGTCTTTTGCAGCTGCAGATTGTAAACCGTATTGAAGTGGCTGCATCCAGGCTGCGACAGTGATTTGTCAGAAGATTGTCGCAATTTTGGCGCTAGTAATTTTCCTTTTAAAATTATTTTTAAAAAGTGCTTCAAAATGGTCTTTTTGTCGCTTTGGCGTCGAGATCCGGTTTTGGAGCTGTGCAATTTCCGACGCCATTGCACGTAGTTTTATTGTGTTTTGCAACTCAGTCTCTGCAGATCGCATTGTAGTGGCTGCGTCAAGGTTGCTTGGTGCAGCGGCTGCATGCGTAATATTTTTGTCTTTTGCAGCTGAAGATCGTAAATCGTATTGGAATGGCTGCATCAAGGCTGCGACAGTGATTTGTCAGCAGATTTTCTCAAATTTGGCGCTAATAATTTTCCTTTTAAAAATCATTTTAAGAAGTGCTTCAAAATCGTCTTTTTGTCGCTTTGGCGTCGAGATCCGGTTTTGGAGCTGCAATTTCCGACGCCATTGCACGTAGTTCTATTTTGTTTTGCAACTCAGTCTCTGCAGATCGCATTGTAGTGGCTGCGTCAAGGTTGCTTGGCGCAGCGGCTGCATGCGTAATACTATTGTCTTTTGCAGCTGAAGATCGTAAATCGTATTGGAATGGCTGCATCAAGGCTGCGAAAGTGATTTGTCAGCAGATTTTCTCAATTTTGGCGCTAATAATTTTCCTTTTAAAATTCATTTTAAGAAGTGCTTCAAAATCGTCTTTTTGTCGCTTTGGCGTCGAGATCCAGTTTTGGAGCTGCAATTCCTGTTGTGATTATGTACAAGAAAGCTTCTCTGTGCAAAAACTTTTTCTGTAAAAGCTTGCTGTGTGTAAAAGCTTCTCTGTGTGTAAAAGCGTCTCTGTGTAAAAGTTTCTGTGTGTGTAAACGCTTGCCATGTGTAAAAGCACTGTGCGTAAGTGTTCTGTGTGTAAACGCTTGCTGTGTGTGAAAGCTTGCTGTGTGTAAGAGCTTCTCTGTGTAAAAGCTTGTTGTGTGTAAAAGCTTCTCTGTTTAAAAAGCTTGCTGTGTGTGTAAACGCTTGCCATGTGTAAAAGCACTGTGTGTAAGTGTTCTGTGTGTAAACGCTTGCTGTGTGTGAAAGCTTGCTGAAAGCTTATTGTGTGTGTAAAAGCTTCTCTGTTTAAAAAGCTTGCTGTGTGTGTAAACGATTGCCATGTGTAAAAGCACTGTGTGTAAGTGTTCTGTGTGTAAACGCTTGCTGTGTGTGAAAGCTTCTCTGTGAAGAAGCTTGTTGTGTGTAAAAGCTTCTGTGTGTACAAGCTTCTCTGCGAAAGAACTTGATGTGTGTAGAAGCTTTGTAGTACAAAGTAGTACTGGGAAGTATTTTGTGCAAGCTTTGTAGTACAAAGTAGTACTGGAACGTGTTTTGTGCAAGCTTTGTAGTACACAGTAGTACTGGGAAGTGCTTTGTGCAAGCTCTGTAGTACAAAGTAGTACTGGAACGTGTTTTGTGCAAGCTTTGTAATACAAAGTAGTACCGGGAAGTAGTTTGTGCAAGCTTTGTAGTACAAAGTAGTACTGGGAAGTGCTTTGTGCAAGCTTTGTAGTACAAACTAAGTAGTACTGGGAAGTGCTTTGTGCAAGCTTTGTAGTACAAAGTAGTACTGGGAACGTGTTTTGTGCAAGCTTTGTAGTACAAAGTAGTACTGGGAAGTGTTTGTGCAAGCTTTGTAGTACAGTAGTACTTTGTGTGTGCAAGCTTTGTAGTACAAAGTAGTACTGGGAAGTGTTTTGTGCAAGCTTTGTAGTACAAAGTAGTACTGGGGAGTGCTTTGTGCAAGCTTTGTAGTACAAAGTAGTACTGGGAAGTGGTTTTTGCAAGCTTTTGTAGTAGACATCAGTACTGGGAAGTACTTGACATAAAAATAGCCAAGAAGAACTTAGCTGACATATGGGAAGACATGGAATGAGATGAGAAGAGCTCAGATGAGATGAGTTGAGATGAAGTGCAAGTGTGAAGTGTGGAGTGTGGGGTGTGAAGAGTGCAATGTGAAGTGTGAGGAAAGTGTTTGCATTGTACCGGGGTCGCGCGCAGGTCATGTTCTTGGACAGCAACACTGCAACAGCTTCGCACAAAGCATGCACGCACGGGCCTGGCTGGCGCACGGCGCATGCAAGTTCCTTAGTAGTAGTACTGGGAAGTGATTCATGAAAGCTTAGGTGACATATGAGAAGAGATGAGATGAGAAGAGATGAGCTGGGATAAGGTGAGAAGAGCTCAGATGAGATGAAGTGTGGAGTGTGAAGAGTGCAGTGTGAAGTGTGGGGCGTGAAGAGTGCAGTGTGAAGTGTGGAGTGTGAAGAAAGCAATGAGAAGTGAGAAGTGTGAAGTGTGGACTGTGAAGTGTGAAGTGTGAAGTGTGGAGTGTGAAGTGTGGATTGGGAAGAGTGCAGTGTGGAGTGTGAAGTGTGCAGTGTGGAGTGTGAAGAGTGCAGTGAGAAGTGTGAAGGGCGAAGTGGAGCTTCAAATGTGACATGTGAAACAAGACACCACTTTCGCAGAGTGCACGCACGCACGGGCTTGGCTGGCGCACGGCGCATGCAAGTTCTATAGATGAGAAAGGTCTTAATATATCTTTAAGGCAACTTCCGCCCCGCCTCGTGCGGGTACTACTGGTATACATTCATATACTGTATGGTATGTTCTATGGGGAATCTGTGCGGAACACATTAATATATATATATATACATACACACACTTCAAAGCTAATTATGTAGTTGCAGGTTGTAGCGAGTCTGTGCATGCTGGTGGGTCCAAAATTTGCATTTTTCCATCGGCAAATCGTCCCAGTTGACGAGGCCGCCCTTACCATATTGTTGGTGGTTATAGTTACCTCGATGGTCCGGGAAATTAGAAGTGATGGTCAATCACTGGTTTTGTTCATCCATGACATTTATCATATATACAATCTATATATATATAATACTATATTATACATGTACAGGGTGTGAAATCGCCCAATTCCCAACCAACCTGATTTCACTCCATTTTTTCCCGGCGACTTGTTCCAACCCGCCCACTTGTTTCTAAGCCAAGCCGTTGATCTGCCATCAACATTCCATAGGTGTTCCACAAAAAGAACTGTGAACAAACTATAGACGGTAACCCTGAAAGAGATTGAAACGCTATTTGGGACGTAGGATTATTTTTTGGATTACCGTCTATCAACATTTTTTACACACAACCCTCGACACTGTTTGTTTTAGGATTGGATTTTACTTTCCTGTTTGTTTGGGGCTACCAGGAACTACCATGTTGCTAGAATTAGCGATCTGTGATGGTGATCGTAATTTGGGCATATCCCAATGCTTGTATACACACATATCAGAGAGTTTAGGGGTGATAAAGCCACACAAACTCACCACAACTCACAAATTCTTGCATTTTTTGTTGCATTGAGAAATGCTTAAGTCATACTCAACTCGTGTTGAATCCCCATTTTTCTTCATTAAAAACAATTCTTACATATTTTAGAAATCATGAGCATCACCATTTGTTGCTGGGTGAAGTCACCATTGGCGACATCAACACGTTTCAAGCCCAGGAAGGCAGCAGTTGTGAGGGCACTGCTCCTCCTTGGCGCCTGGCGCGAGGTGAAAAGCCGACGTGGTGAAACTCCCGAGGCGCCAACGGTGGGGACGACCGTGGGTTGTTTGAACAACGTTTGAAAAGATGGGATTAGAATGTGTACATATATATATAATATTATGTTGTATTATATATATAGATATGATGTAAAGAAAAAAAATATATATATATATATATTTACCAGTAGTACCGCACAAGGCGGTGGCAAAAATAGGAAACCTATAGGAGAAGTTGGTTGTTGTGAATCAGGGATGGCAGAGCGAAGCCACTGATTGACCGAAAGGTGGTTGGAGTTGTGTTTGCTGGAATGGTTGCAATGGTTGCAGTGGTCACCTCACCCACAACTGCTGGATGTAGTGTGATGTACTGCAACTGTAGTTGTAGTTGTAGCGTTGTAGTTGTGGTGTAATGTAATTAGTGTAGTGTAGTTGCAGTCATATGGTTGTAGCTGTAGTTGTTTTGTAGTTGTAGTTGTAGTTGTTGTAGTTGTAGTTGTTGTGTGGTTGTAGTTGTTGTGTAGTGTAGTTGTAGTAGTAGTGGTAGTTGTAGTTGTTGTTGTTGTTGTTGTAGTTGTAGTTGTTGTTGTTGCTGTTGTTGTTGTAGTTGTTGTAGTTGTAGTTGTTGTTGTAGTTGTTGTTGTTGTTGTAGTTGTTGTTGTTGTTGTTGTAGTTCTAGTTCTAGTTGTAGTTGTTGTGTAGTTGTTGTTGTAGTTGTAGTTGTAGTTGTAGTTGAAGTTGTTGTTGTTGTTGTTGCTGTTGCTGTTGCTGTTGCTGTTGCTGTTGGTGTTGTTGTTGTTGTTGTAGTTGTAGTAGTTGTAGTAGTTGTAGTTGTAGTTGTAGTTGTTGTGTAGTTTTTGCAGTTGTAGTTGTTGTAGTTGTAGTTGTTGTGGTTGGTGTTGGTGTTGTTGTTGTTGTTGTTGTTGCTGTTGCTGTTGCTGTTGCTGTTGCTGTTGTCGTCGAAGTTAGGATAGTTAAGTTAGTGAAGTTAGTTAAGTTAGTCAAGTTAGTTAAGTTAATCAGCGTCTACTTTTTCGACATCTTCACGTCAAAAAAGGCTCAAAACCCTCAGTTTTTTTTACACTTTTGACTTCGAAATGTGCTTCGCGCCACAACGGCGTGCACTTTTTTGACACTTTTTCGACATCTGAACCTCCAAAAGTGGTCCGAGACCGTCAGTTTTTAACACTTTTGACTTGGAAATGTGCTTCGCGCCACAACGGCGTGCACTTTTTCATGTCTCATCTGGCCAGCTGGCTCTGCACCCGCCGCTTTAGCGAGCCTACTTTTCGACCCTCCGGAGCCACAAATCATTGGAAAAACACAGTGAATCGCGACTTTCCTATCTTTTCGCGCATCTACTCTTCTTTCTTCTGATCTTGTCTCTTCTGACTCTTCTCACCTCTGCTTTTCAACTGTCCATATTGTCGGAAGTTTCACTTCTAAACTTCCTTCGATTATATGTGATTTGGCATGGATGTACCGGAAATCTTGGGTTTATCATCCATTTTGTTTGTTACGATCGCCGTCCTTCGGAGTATATCTCCAGCAGCATTTTTGGATGGATCCACGTCAGTGGCTGCCATTTTTTTCTGATTGGCTGCGGGTGGGCAATTGTAATCGGCCCGGGATGCTGCACAAAGATGTATTAATACAGTAGGATGTAGGATTCTATGTTTACTGATTTTTCTCAGCTTATATTTTTCCCTGCTCCTAACTCTATTGTATAGCTATAAATACATTTAGTAAAAGTCTTAACCTACCAGCCGTTCAAGCAAGATCGACAAAGTGGTGCCATGTCCGCTTCAAATTCAGCCTCTCCGCTTTTTAAACCCCGCAGGAACTGGCCGTACGCTTTCAGAGACGTTGGGGAGGCTATGATGAAATCTTAAGGGTCTTTGAAGAGGACGCACGACGAAAGCAGGAACCATTTGGCATCACGACTGGGCGTTTCCGCACGTGAAACGTGCCCTGGCCGGGCCCTCCGTTGTGAAATTGCTTGCTGGATTGTGTTGGTAAACATCACTGGGTTATGTAAGTGGGTGAAAAAAATGAGTTTAATTGGATGTGTTTTGAAACCAACTCATATAGAAACTACCGGGGCACAACATGTTTTCTCCATCCTGCATGGAACAATGACGCCATGAACTGAGCAGATATTTCAGACTGGGTTGAAACCACCAACCATGATGTGGTTGAATTTAGCCACAGAAAATTGATGTTTTCACGGATTCGTTTGCCACCAAACTTGGGGGTTAGTCCTTGGGAATTTGAAATTCATTACTAAACTGCTAGAACCACGGGCAACACAATTCTTTGTGTTTGCCCTGTGTTTCTGCCAATACTATGCAAACTGGGAATGATTATATGATCATCGCATTTTGTGAGGATGACACCGACACACATGTACGCACACAAACACACGGCTTTATATGGTTTGATGTGTGTACATATATATATATAGATATACACACACTTAAAATAGTACATATATATATATATAATATGCATACATGTGCGTGTGCACATGTATTTCGGCAACAGCAACAAAGCTTCAGATATAAACAGTTTGACGAGACAGGATGACACCATGTTTATTCGCAATACGATGCTGGTGGTTATCATCTACGATAGTCGGGGATGTCATTATATAGTAACGCAGATGTCATTGGCAAAAGTTCGCAAAAAGATGAGGGTACTTGGATGGCCGTTACACCGCAAGTGGCGAGTGATTATGGGTGGCAAATTTCTCTCCACATTCCGAGGATCACCTTTGAAGATAAATGTGTTACAGCAACGGTTAGTGTCAGCAGGGATTCCAGCTGGATTGGCCTGTTAGCACCCAGGAAAGCAGTACAGCCTCAGCTACCTGCTGTTAGCTCTTCCTCCTCTTCCACGAACTGAGCAGCGGTAAGATGCGGCCAGCTATCCGGGGAGGAGTGTGTGGCTCAGACTCTGTTCGCAGCATCACTGGAGTGGAAGTGAGCTGAGATCCACCATAGCTTTCAACAACGGCTTCTTGGGGATTCTTTGGGCTACAATGATTCTGTGATATTCTGTGCACTTCTCCAAAAACATGAGCTTTTCCAGTACCTTTTAGAGCCTTGTGATCAAATTCTGATGTGCTTTGGCGGATGGAACGTTCTGGCCAATGACAACTCTAGCCACTGGTCACCGCTGCGCATGCTGCGCTATGGTTAATCTGCCCCACGCATTCCTTCTGCCGGCGCAAGCAACAGACTTGGGTCGGCGCACTGTTGACGTCCCAGGTTTGGTTTGAGGGAGCATTTGCAGGAAACAATATATGAAAACCACATGAAGAGCCTACAACTTCCATCAACTTCGAACATCAATGAAGAACTTTGCCGCTTGCATGTGTTCCCTTTGATCAGGCCTGTGATTATTACACCCCTACCGTTTAACAAGATCGGCGGGGGAACGTCGGTTCTTGACCAGCTTTTTTTGGCCATGCAGCATTGCCTGAGTAGGACGCACACGGACTGGACGTGCTTTGCGCCGCCTGGAAGCTGAGGCAAAAGAAAGACGACATGATGGGAAATTGAACCCACAGAAAATTCAAATCATGACTCCATTCTGGATCAATTACAATGACCTCACATCATGACGTGACTAGAATGATTGTGTAGGCGAATCATCCCCCAATGGCCGCATGATAACAGCTATTTTCAGGTTAGTGAATGATTACAATTCAGCCAGATGATATTCACAAGAACCATGTTCCACACAGAGTTGCCCGCTGGGCAGCATGTTCATCTACTTATGGCTGAAACTTGTGTCATTTTGGTCAACCGCTGGCACAGTGTGTCGATTCTGCCCGGCAATGCTTCTTGGTTTTAGCCGCTGATTTCTCAAGGTTGCCTACGCGCTGGTTTCATGTTGTTTCGTTTCACCAAGTTGAATGCCACGGGGGTTGGAAGAAGCGCATCTTTTCCAGGGCTAACCTTTGGCAATCAGAAGTGATTACAAGTGATGTACAGGGCATCGTTGGGTGTCTCTCGTTTTTGCCAGCAAACTTGTTGGCAAATTGCACGGCAAAATTTGTTCCAGAGACACAGGTTTCATTGGATGCAGTTGGTGCATGTTTGGTCATTTCTTTTCGCCATTGGGCAGACTTTCTTTTTCAGACTCGAACATTTTTTCAATTTGATGATGTCCTTGTTGCAATATGCGTGTGTCCAAAAGAACAACTTCATACAACTTCGAGATCCACCTTAGTAGCTTGTGTTGATGAGCATTTTCGAAGCCATTCCAGTTGGGACCTCTTATTTTTGGACACACCGACACATCCGTTTCAAGGCCATTGCAGCACCGTTCACCGTTTGCGGTGAACAGTTTTGACTGCGCCTACCAGGTGCAGCTCCGAAGGTTCGGCCGCGGTCGTGGAGCTGTGCTTTAAAAAATGGACTGCCAGCACTGCCAGCTGCCAAGGTGACGAAAGAACTCTTGGGATTTTGGCTGCCAAGCAGTGCAACTTATAATGGTTGGTATGGATTTTGTTGCCTCCGGGGGCTTCTTCTTTGGAAATCAGATATAGGTAAATTGTATAGATAAATACTTATTATTATAATAAACTATGTATAAATCATGTATGATTTTTTGGGCCAAAATGAAGTGCCCTAAGTTTGAACCTGTATTTCCGCAGCAAACCTCGGCCCGCACCACGAACGGCCCGGCCCCGCCTCCCCAGTTTTGACGTTTGGGGGTCATGGCCATGGATCTTGCCAGGCAGGGCGGATACATCCAGTGGTTAGGAGCGTTTAGGAGCCATTGGGGTACATATACTCCCTATTAAGTGGGTATGAAATAGGGAGCCAGTTGGAGCTACAATCAGAGTTTTCCATGTTTTCCCAAGCCCATGATAGTATACACAGACACACATGTGATCATTGTTATCACTTGAGCTGTATGATGTTATCACATAGGTATCAAATCGATATGTAAATCTACTTGCCACGCAAAGATCCTATATATTTCATGAGTTCCACTGATTCCAGAGGGATTTGGACCCAACGAGTTGTGCAGCATCCACGGCAGGTTGAAGACTTGCGAGGAAGCACACGGATCGCCTCATTCAGGTGGGAATCCGTGTGCCCTCCAAGCCCTCCAAGCGGCAGATTTGGGCGGAAGATGTGTTAGTAATATGATAGGGTTATATATAATGTATATTATGTTTATTGTGCATATCTGAAATCTATAGTAGATTTAAAACATTGTAATTAACTATATATATATATCAGAAATGTTCATAACATAGATGTTGATGTACATGTACCAGATCATTATTATGTACACGTACACGTTTCATTTTGCTGCCGGCGGCCAACACTTGCAAGAAACAACCGCTCAATGAAGGTGGACTATGGATGTCTATACGGTACTTCAGAAATGATAGCTGTTCAGCATGATTCTAACATATTTTAACTGTTTGATTTTGCAGAAGCATTCTGGTTTATACTTTCTCCGGGTCCAACGTCAAGTATTTTTATTTTTACAGTGTCTGCACTTACAGTTTTTTTTGAGCGCTGGAAAGGTGGTTTACAATATTTTTGCGGTCCTGTTTGGTACCCAAAAAGAAACTCAAAACAACGTGGCTTTGCAGTGCGGCAGCCGCCGGCAATGAGTGGCGGTAGCGTCAAGCAGCGAAGAACCACCCAAGTCTTTCCTATACCTCGGTTTCAGGAACTTCAACACTCACATTGCTATATACAAATACATACAAATACATAGATAGACGTACATTAGTTGTATATAGATATCAGATAGTTAAAGTATATCTCCACATGCTAGATATATTCATTAAACCGGCCCCCAAAAGGCAGGCGCCAAAGTGGTAAAAAAAAAAGCGCCTTGCAGATCCTTGCAGGTCATGGCGAGGAGTCCGTTTCAACGGCATTGAGCAGTCATTCTCTTCCAAACCAAATGACCGAGTCCGTCTCGACCTTGACCAGCCGCCCCAGCCGACGGGCTGCCACTACGGGCGTATCGTCGGCTTCAAGGATGGATCAGCACAAGAGATTGGTCAGAGTTTTCCTGCAAACCAATGATTACTTGCATCCAGGCAGCAGTTTTTGTTAACCTCAGATGGTCCCAAGTTCTGAGAAAATCGCTCCCTAGCGCACTTTCTGATGAACTCATTCCTGCTGTGAGAACATGTGAGAACGCCAGAAACCTACCTCTATTCAGCCAAGGCATGTGAATGAAGGTAAGCAGTCCTGGGGATATACTTGTGCCGTGGCTTCGAGGGACCGTTTGTGCTGTAGGTTTCTGTCCGTTCTTGATGTCCCAAAAGGTCCCAAAAATATCGTCTTGAGACCTGCCTTTTGGAATCCTTTTGGCAGTTTGTTGGAAGAAAAATGGGCGTTGCTCTCTCTCTCTCTCTCCTCTCTCTCCTCTCTCTCCTCTCTCTCTCTCTCTTTTTTACGGAAACCATATTCACCCCATTTCACCCTCAACTTTCCAAAAGGTATCCAAACAGAACCGGGCTACTGTATCTTTACAACATGAATCATAATGGAAATTAATTGCAGTTCTTGAGTCGCTGTCTCTCTTTGTCCCCTCAGATCCTTTCTGACTTTTTGTGTGGCAATATTTGCCACCAAAATGAGGCAAACCTAATCTGATAGAGTACGAATAGTGTCTCTTCCTTTTCATTCATTTGTCAAGTAATTCGACCCTGTCATAGTATATATATATATATGTACACACGTAGTCAATCTAAATTAAGATTCATATTAGATAAATATAAAAATATAACTTTTGCCTGGTTAAAAAAAAAACACACATCCATGACAGAAGCAACCAGGCCCGGGATCCATTTTTTCATATTTTTTTCGCAGAAGCTTCCTCAGGTTACCCCTTGCACACGGCGGTGCGCCAGAAGAAACCTGCAGTAGTCAAGGCTTTGTTTCTGCCCTGATTCATGGCCAAAAACATTGAGTTAAGCAAGAAAAGTGGTTGGGGATGTAATAGGATTATCATGCGGATATAATTAGTGACTAAGTGGGGATATAATGATTGTGATGGGCATAGAATCAATGATGATCCCATGCCCCAAGTCTAGTTGAGTAGGACAACTACGATATATGGTAGGTATATTTTGAGCAATGTATATGCAGAAAACCCTGCAGTAAATTAGCCATTAGCCTTTTCTTCTGGAATCTTCATGCATATCCACCTTTCTGATCCTTCCTGAGATCATGGATTTCCAAGAGTTTTCCCCAACAAAATTGGCTCCAGTGCTACACATGGGGTTTTTGGATGTTTTTGGTGGGGCTTCATGGCGGGGATTCCTACTGGCAAAGGCCGATTGGTGAATAATAGCTGGAAATGCTTCCGTGTAGGGCAATTTCATGGCGAAGAATCCCATCAAATGAAAGTTTCTTTTTTTTTGGGTTCGTGCATGTGTGTGTGTGTGTATGTGTCTATAGTTGTTTATATATTTACATTTATAATCATAATATCTACAAAAAATGACGGAGTACAAAGTTCCTCATAGGGGATCATAGTGATTCACGACCACACGAATAAGTCACCTTTGTCACGGACACAAAACTTGCGATTCTTGTAAGCCAGGCCATTCAAGAGCCACACACTCCCGGCTATGTATCGTACGGACTCCACTTGACACCCGGTGCCCGGTAGTATTGGAGCTATTCATTTCGCGGTCGATGTTTTTTGTCCTCAAAGGGATGGGATGATGCACTGGACCTATCCCATTTCTATCATGTTCCATGCGGAATATCCTTTGTGCACTTGTGCGTTAATAGAACAACCAAAAAGGCAAGTGACATAGCGACCTGTCATTTTTCTGTACGTTTCCTATAAAAACAGGACCATGATCATTTCCAAAATTGGATGATGGGAACATTTTGCAGGAGACCTGAAATCAATGCATTGAATCAAAGTAGTCGGGTAAACCCAGTAGTGAACCACATCTATGTTTGTCCATTTCAATGGGTGGAAATCAAAACCATCAAACATCGGTTTGTGACCATTGGGTTTACCTAATTTTTATACATGTTTTCCACTTATTCATGGTTCATCATTATTCATATTTATTCGGAGTTGTTCAAATTTATTAATCTACAACTATTGGTTTATACCCAGATGATGAACCGCACCATTGCTGTGACCTTTTAATTGCCATTGTGAAACCATAAATAATGATACAGTAACCATGCTTTAACCTATCATTAAACTTCATTAAACTATCACTTATTATATAACTATGACTATTATGATGAACTACTATGAACCACTATTGACCAAGCGTTACCACATTCAATCTCTATTCTCGCTGGTCGCGCCAAGCCGGCACCGTCACCATGGGCCAGGCACTATTGCTCCTGGGAGCTCGTCGGGACTTGAAATACCGTGGCTACACTCCGGAGGAGTGGCTTGTTTGAATTTTCATGCTGAAAATCTGGCTGAAAATCCTTTGACTGAACTGATTGATTTCGGCAACAAAAAAACATGGTGTTTTGATGCTGAAAATCCACGCTTTAATTTTGTAACGTATGTAATTTGTACAACGAGTGGATTTCGATCTTTGGACCTCTATACTCTATTTGTTTTGTCCGTTGGTACATAATCAAACATGGCAATTGAACATCTTCTTTTAATGGGACAATCCTCCAAAAATAATGGAGGATTCTATTAAAAAACAAAAAGTTTGATTACTTGAAGGTAAATAATCATTAGTTACACCATGTTACACCTAATCAAGTTCTTTCACGGAGTATATTCAAGTCAGACATCATTATATTAATAAGTTCTATTAATTTCTATTACATATGCTGTTGGTTTACACTTGAACTGTAGCTTGGTTTATTGCGTATCGAACTTCAGTATAGGAAATCTACAATAAACCACTGTTAAACCCTCAGTACAGAGTGCTGCAGAAGAAGGGGCGAAGCTGCCTAGGTATGCCGAACGAAGACAACGGCGATGGGGCGGCTATGACGATGTCCTTAAAGTTTTTGAGGAAACGTGTGGGACAATCAACATCCACAGGCGGCTAAACTGCAGGGATGCACTTTATTTCTGGGGATAACTTGAGACTGTTGAAGATGTTGAAGTAATGGGTATGGCTCGAAATGGCGTGCAATGAAGTTTGGATGGAGTTGTATCTACAGAACACATGAACAAACTGTCCACCATTTGGACATTTGCCAGCCAAGTAGTTATTTGTAGGTGGGGCATGGTGGGGCAATGTGACTATGTAGGACCATTGCTCTGTGAACTTTCTGGGGTGCACTTTCTAGGAGCCGAGTCCTGGACCCAAGAGCTTGTGGATGGTTGCGAAATCCTGCAGCATTTGGTGACTATTAACTATGAAACACAATGAAAAATTGGATTATAATTGGGACAAACCGTCAACTATTCATGGGATTTCTTCCATCCACAGTATGAAGGCTATGGGCCATAGATGGTGAGACGGAAATCTCCAATCTCATGACCCATGTCATGTTCTGCATCCGATGCGGCATCGCCCACAATGGCATATCCCATGAAAATCTATGTAGAAATAGAGGTTTCCATGGGAAAATCATGTACAAAGGGTGAATTTTCCATTGCCACGTTTGATTACCGGAGTGTAAATCGGCCAGCTCATCGGCAGGCCGCGCGGAAATGCGGAGTCAGAAGTCTCCGCAGTCTCCGATGAAAGTGCTGGTGAGGTGACGGTTGAGCTGTGAGCGACGCCGATAATTTTTATTTTCTAAAAATGTTTGCTGGGTTGGTCTCAGGTCTTGGGGGACCCATGGGGACCCATGGGGACCCTCATTTGGGTCGCAAAGTGAAACAACAACATCCGAAACTGGCAATCTTGAGATGGATAATCATGCAGCAGATCGGTTTAGGGCACCCAAGCTTGAGACGTGCCCACTTCATGCCAATGATGAACTGCTGGTGAAAAGGTCGTCTCAAGGGAAAATCAATTCTGAAAGGAATCATCCTGCATTCTTGGAGGGGATTGCCCCAAAAAGATCGTAAGATCCAAAAACAATTGGAGGAAGACCAAGCAAAACCATCAGTTCAGTGTTGGATTGCTTATCCCGAGCAACAGTCTCAGGAAAACAGCGTCTCGTCGGGGATTAAAGGCTACTGTGGCTGAGTTTGAAGAATTTTGCTTGTAAGCTTTTGCTGCTCCCTCTTTTTTTTGTTTCTGAGCATTCTTGGATCTCTGACGTGTTCCTAGACGTTCTTCGCATGCCTGCGCGTGAAATGACCTTTGTGTGTGGCAAAGTCGTTGCGCTTTTGACCACAGAAAAGGTCATAGCGTGTGGGTTAATAATTTGCAGCTGCGTGGTTCCACATTGGTTCCATCGCATTGAACGTGGCTCATGTTATCCAATGATCTGGGTACATGGGAAATTCTTTTAGACCTGAGATCCAATATTTTAGTGACCTGCCATGCTCTGACACTATTGATATCACAGTCAGTCGCTATCCTGATGGTAAAGAAAGGACAAACTCCTTCACTTTGGGTCTCGCGCTGGGTAGTCTACGGGATTGGGTCGGTGCAGGAGCACTGAAAAGCGTGCAGCTACAAAAGGAGCAGACAGATGCATTCCTTCCGATTGAGTCCAAACACATCCAAATATACGTATACACATATTCAAACAGCCCGAGACTGGGTCAATGAAAAAGTATATCAAATTATTTGTATATATAATATAATATAATCCCATATTTTTTTGTTTTGATCTCAACATATTGTCGGCCCACAAAAAATATAGTTGGTTTGTGTGTGTGCGTGTGATTTTCATCACAGATATTTCGGTTACCATTCAGCCAATCTCTCAGTGCCACTTGGCGCACACAATGTTTTGCAGTTTAGCATGGCGATTCAGCCAGCTTGGGGGTGCCGTTCCACTAAGAATATAGGGGCCCCGTATTCAAAGTTATGGTGGTAAATTTCCTATGGTTAAACCGGTTATAGTACCCCATGAATGACCCGAACTGCACCCGTTCTCTTTTGGACCGCAGCTCTTTTTCCACTTTGTTTCTCAGTTCCGCGGTGCAATACCCCACGCGTCGCATCGCAATACCATGATGAAAGTCGCATCTGCCCCCTCGTGCAGGCCTGGGGGATCCTTGCGGGTTCTGGGTTAACTGATACAGATACCTTGGTGTAATGTCAACCGCGGATGAATAACCCCTTTTGGATGTTTTTGCGTTTTTTTTTCTAATTTTCAGGGCCACCCAAATTTGCAGATGATCATTGTTTGGTCAGGGACCCCCTCTGACATTACCAACATTCCTCTAAGTCCAGGTGCAACATATGTTGATAAGCCATGATGAGCCAGTGGTTGCAGGTGCCCACCAGTTGTTTTGCCATGTTCATTTGCTTTGGAGAGGTTGTTTCTTTATTGCTACAAATCGGACAGTGGACCGGCTGGTTGTTTGGAGGCATAATACTAAAATGACCTTCACATTTTTAGCTGGGTGGGGTATCAGAATTTACTGTACCAGGGTGGTATGTACAATATTTTTGTTGAGATAAAACTTAGGCCAAAAGCCAAACTCAAGGAATATTCTATTTTATTTATTTATTTAATAAGTTCATCTCATTTTTTAATGATTTTGTTTGTTCAATTTTTGCTTTATGATTTCACTACATTTTGAATATGTTTTTTTGTTTAACTAATGTTTTGTTTATGTTGTTTCTAATGTTTTTAATTATTTTGCTTGATTTGTTTTCATTTTGTTGGTATTGTTTTGTTGTGTTTATGTTGCATTTGTTTTGCCTATTTTAACTTAGATAAACTTTATATAAATCTTATGAACATTTTACAAAGCATTCGAACAAAAATCATAACACAAAATCATTTAAAACACATAAGTTTTGCATAAAAGTTTTGAACACTTTATGACTTTTTCAGACAAGTTGTTTGTTCAAAAAAAACATGTGTCCTAAATTGTAAGTAAAACAAAATGATTTTTTTATGTTTTTTTTTTTAAATCAATGTGGTGTTTCAATGATGTTTGTAGTTTTGTTTTTATTTTGCCTTGTTTTTGCATGTTTTGTATGTTTTTGTAAATGCCAAAAAAATGACAAAATAAAAAAGAAAACCATTAAAAACATATTCAAAACATCTTTAAGACCATCAATTGTACATAAACATTATGAAAACAATATGTTTTTTTTCATGAACAAACAGCTTTTGAAAAACAAACATCTTAAATGGTCATAAATGCTATGTATTATTTATGTTTTGTTAAATGATCGTATTCGAATGCTTTTGTAAAATTTCATTAAATGTATTTTTTAAAAAAAAATCAAAATTAAACAAATGCAAAACACATGTAAAAAAACACATTAACAATCACATAAAAAAATAACAACACATAATTAAAAACAAACATTTAAAAACAATGATAAACAAAATCTTGCACCTAAAAACAAACATTCAAAAAATATAATGAAATCATAAAAGAAATTATTTATGTTAACCCCTGTTTTAACCATATCCAAACTCATAACAATATTTATCAATATTTATAGAACTTGAATTGCACAATGCTGCACACATATTCTACACAAATCAAATTATATGCATATACAGCATATACATCCTTTTGCATTTACATTTGCACAGATTTAATCATATTCACACATGTGATCCTGTTCATTTGATTACATATGCGTCATATGCGTTTAAAAATATATATATATATATGTTTATAATTATATATATAACAAATTAAAACAGAGCATGACCTTCAACGCACAGGCCATCCATCTTCGTTTCAGATTTTGAAGATTCGCCCGGCATAGGCGGATCCGGTGCGGGCAAACCCTCTGAGAAGCCCGGGAAAAAAATGATGAAAAAGGCATGGGGGATACCCTTGAAATGAAAATGTTAATAATTCAGAAACATGGTGATAAATGACGAAGGATGGAGTTTTCTGAGGAACTTTGTTCATTTTTGGGGTGGGTGTGAATATCACAATGGTGGGTTTTACCATCAAATGTGTGGATTGAACTGGAATCAATTGGGACTTAGGGGAAAACGTACGTCCTTTATTTGATTCCAGTTTTATTTTTTGGGGGGTATGCTTTGGGGATTCCAACAAGATTTATAATTATAGGATTATCATGGTATATACTGACAATTATATGATTTTTGGGTGTGCACAACGAAGCAAAACTTGGGGATACGGGATACCCTTCAAATGAGTTTATATATATATATATTATAGAAAATGATGAACATTGATAAATCAGTGCACTTACGGACCCTATTATCATATCTTTCGATGCCACATGTTTAACTTATTGTATGGAACTTTGTAAGGCGCTTTGAAGAATTGGGGAATATTGGGGATACCCGGGTACCCTAATTGATGGCCATTTAAACGGTGATATGCTTTTGTTTGCACACATGTAACGGAATAGAAAGGTGTGATGTTGTGACCCTTTTAGTATTGCCGAACAAGTTGTCGATTTTTGAACACAAACACTAAGCCAAACATTTCCGTTCGAAATTAAAGTTTATATTAGACTTCGCTGTTCTTCCATTGGTTTGAAGTTGAATTAGACTTCGCTGTTCTTTTGATGTTCAGGAAGGTCCCGAAAATTGGAACACTTGATTAAGGGGGTAAAACATTGCTTTTTTATTGCAATTCCGAGGTGGTTCAAGGTTCCCCCCTTTGCGCGTTTTTTTTTCGTTGCATTCTAAAATAAGGGTTTTGTAAAGAAATCAATGCATTCAGATCTAGGATTTAAATTTTAATTCATATATTTGATGTCATATTCTAAAAAATCAGGAGGAGAAAAAAGTCAGACAAAAAAGGGGAAAACACATCACCATACATCACCCCAAAAAAGGGTTGGCAGAGTTGATTTTGGGGTGGCTTCATTTTTTCAGCCTGGCGGTTGGCGTACTTTTCCTGCGGCGGGGTTTATGAACTTGATGTGAACATTAGCTACACATTATAAGTGACTGTATAGGTGTAGTTGTGTTTTTTTTTCTACATGTAATCTCACAGGTATTCTTAAGGCTCTCGAAGGCCAGCACGCGTCTCTCGTCGCTTACCTGCCACAGGTAGCCAGTCAACGAGAGACTCCAGGGTTGCTGACAGGTTTTCGTCTTGGAAAAGTCGAAGTAGCTCGGTCCGGAAAAAGGAAAACAATCGAATGATGAACATCCTGGGGCAAATTAACATCGATGTTGAAAATTACAATTTTATGGGTAATTCATCCATACATGATATAGATGGATATAAATGGATATAAATGGATATAAATGGACATAAACGGGCCATTTTCCACATCTATGTTAGTTTACCCGAGTGTAATCCCATCCAATTGTATGGTGAAACTAGGCTTTCTGAGGGCTTAATGTTGGGGGAAAGCATCAATACGATGTGCAAGGCAGGTGTGCTCAATCCACAGGGGGAAATCGGAGATTTTAAGAGTCAAGCGTTGCCTGCTCCGCACATGACCAGATGCATGGGCAGCTCAGGCTCTCAAGGGTGACTTTTTAGCCAACATTATGGAGGAAAGCATGCATATTCACTAAGATGTTTCATATGTTTCTTCGATTTTTTGTTTTGTTTTTGGATTGTCTCTAAGGTAATATTACGGCCAGGCGCTGTGTGTTGCCCGGAAGGTTCAAATGGCGCTTAAACACTATCCTTCAACATGCTCAAACACCTGCGCAAGGCCAGTGCTTTGAGATTTCCCAGACGACGAACCCTAAACCCTAAAACCCTAAACCATCCTAAACCCTAAAACCCCAAACCCTAAACCCTAAAACCTAAGCCCTGAAAACTTTGAGGCCTAAACTAGAAAATACTGCGTATACGCAGTATTTTCTGCAATCTCTCCTATCATATATTCGACAACACGACATTCTCAATGTTAATGTTTGGGCAACACACGGCGTTTGTGGGTAATATTATAAGGAGAACCATTCGGTGATTTTACAGCGAGAACCTCCCAGCTGCTTAACTCCCGAGGCGAGGCCGGCAGCGTTGTGGTGACCAAAGCGGAACAACGGAAGATCATTGTGCGATCCTTTCTTGTGACCTGGTTCACACCCATATGTCATATGAGCAAGGGTCAAAAGACGCTATGAAAGGCTTCAATTACGATCCGCCATCACTACTCAAAATATGTGATTTACTGTGTGTAGCGATAGGGGGCCTTATGTAGCGATACCTCTTTTTAGACTTTGTTTATGATTGAAGCTTCCTGTTGGGCGCATGACTTTCCAATCTTTTGATGTCAGAGTGCGACACTGGAGCAGTCGCAGTGGGCTGGTCTTCCTGGGTAGTTGCAAGATGGCCTGCCGTCAAGTATATATGAGATAGTTACATTAAACAATATTGATATATTGGGGTATGTTGATCTATAAGGTATGCAAGAAACTAATTCATAACGCATCATGAGCTTGATGATGGTGATGATGCTGATGATGATGGTGATGGTGATGATGTTGATTCAGATAGTGACCGTGCTGAGATATGTTGAAAAAGCATCCTTGTGCGGTCACGGACGCTTCTCCAAAGCCACTGTCCAGGAGTAGAATTGCAACATGGAGCTTGTCAGAATTTCGTGTCACTTGAAACATACACCTGAGATCACACATTTTCTGGTCCCCGTAGCGATGCCCGAAGCGATACCCCTCGATACCCAGAGCGATACCTGAAATCCATGAAATTAGGGAGTACCCCACATGGTCACTTGAAACTATACAACTTGTGCTATAGGTGGAAAAATATGGGAAGTATGAACAAGGGTACCCTCAAGTTCTTACTGGGTTAGTTCTTAAAGGGTTCATTTGGTCAGGGTTTTGCCGATTCATTTTGGCGTGGTATTAGGTTGCAAAAAGGAGGCGGGGTGAAGAAAAAAAGGCGCCGGAAACAAGGCAGCACAGGCAAGATAAGCCAAGACAAGCCAACACAAGCCAAGGGCAGCCTCCGAGGTCAGATGACCTGCAGTGAGTCCGGCTGGTGTCTAGCTGAAGCTGTCGACGTCAGCCTTGGTGATCAAGTAAAAGTTTGAATTTCCCTGGAGATACCATCGCAAGGGGAATAAGAATCCGATTCCTCATCTGGATCCTCCTCTTCTAGCAGCAATTCTGCCTAGTTGGTGAAAAGGGTGCTGGGACTGTGTGTAGCGATAGGGGGCCTTATGAAGCGATGCCATGACCTCACCACATGAATTGAGTTTTGGCCGTCGCACATATATGGCACATGTAATAACATGTATATATCATTTGATATCTATTTATAGAACATATGTGCAATATTTGCATCTAACTAGGTTTATCTATTTGTTTGTCTGTTTGTCTGTCTATGTGTCTATCCATGTAGGCATGACTAGTACGATATATATATATTATATATAATCACACACACATATATATATATAATCACATATGTATATATATATATACATGCATAGGTATAGCTGGGAAAGCTCGAATATTCTGGTTATCTATGTGGTGGTATGTATCCATGGGACTGGGAAGTTCTGGGAAATCGTGCCCAGGGTTGCACATGGACCAAGCGGTGAAGTGAGAGCATTTTCGGGGTAAGATCCCAGAACATGATGTGTTCTGGACCGAAAGTGGGGATAGTTCCATGGATTGTACGTGATTTTACTACCAACAAATACGGAGAGATCATCATGGGAATGATGGGAAACAATAATTTTTGGGTAAGACTTCATCAATTGGGCTGTTTGATACCTCAATCTCTTGCCACAAGCGGGGCAATGCCCAGTTGAGCCTATATTTTTGCGGGGGTTCCAAGATGAGTGATGAAGATGCGGTTTCACTCACCTAACCAGAAGATAGGGTTGAACCCTTCAACATGGGTCGTTTGGAACCTGCAGAACTATGGGTGCAATTCTGCAGGGGTTGACCAACCATACTCGAACAAATAGATCCAGTAGCAAACCCAAGCTTCTAGAGGACTTTTCGTATGAAGGGGGAGGGATTAATCAAACTTGGCAATCAAAAATCATAGAACCTTCCCAGCCATAAAAGAAAACATCATCCATTGAACAGCTGCTTTTGCAGCACGCAATTGCTGCAGCTTCGGGGGAAGTTATCGTGATCCATCGTTTAGCCAGCTAAGGAGATCGCTATTCAAGATACAGTAAGATCATATGTTCAATGAATACCATCTAAACACTATTAAAACCAGCACAACTCCAGTTTTTCAACGGTATCTTTAGCCCAGGAATCGAACGGCTTCATGCACATCAACGAAGCCAAAAGCCGCTGGGGAAAGGCATGTCACTTGGCATTGCGAAGTCGAACGTGCTCACTCGAGAGAAGCAACGTTATAGACGATGATACATACAAAAAGGGATGGTTGCCCTCTTTGGTCATCTAACCAGAGCATGCTCATGTTTCATGAGCTTAGTTATCGTTTTTTCCAATGAATTTTGCATCTTCAGATTGGCCAATTAGATCAATTGGAGATTATATTATAATTATAATGTGATTGAGGCAATAGTAAGTCCTCAATATTTGATTGATACACCCTTTTTTTTGTGACATTGGAGATGGTTTATAGCGTTCAGCTTGCCACATGATTGCAACATTCATTAGTTACCCAGTAGTTATCCATGACTCATCCACTAATCATCCACCAATTATGGCCATAATCTGTGGTTCATGACCATGATCATTCATTTAAAAAACTATGTATAGGTGATTGGATCCACGGATCATAGTCCATAGTGATAGTTCATCCAGTATCCAGCATCATGGTCATCATTTTTTGATCCACTAAAACGCAGGTACTGTACCATATAATATAAGGCCATATTTTGTGGGGATATTCCCTTCTATAAGCTGCACCATAAATCGGACCTCCCATAAATCGCTTCCTCGAGCCCCAAGGCTATCCATTGCATGCTGCCGTGCGTCTCAAGAAGTCCTCCATGGTGAAGGCTCCGGGAGATCCGATAGAAATTCTTGGAAAATCTTGGGAAACATATGGGAAACATGTGGGAAACATATAGGAAACATATGGGAAACATATAGGAAACATATAGGAAACATCTGGGAAACATCTGGGAAACATCTGGGACACATATAGGAAACATATGGGAAACATATAGGAAACATATAGGAAACATATGGGAAACATCTGGGAAACATCTGGGACACATATAGGAAACATCTGGGAAACATCTGGGACACATATGGGAAACATATGGGAAACATATAGGAAACATATGGGAAACATCTGGGAAACATCTGGGAAACATCTGGGACACATATAGGAAACATATGGGAAACATATGGGAAACATCATGGGAAACATCATGGGACACATATAGGAAACATATGGGAAACATATGGGAAACATATGGGAAACATATAGGAAACATATGGGAAACATCTGGGAAACATCTGGGACACATATAGGAAACATATGGGAAACATATGGGAAACATCTGGGAAACATCTGGGAAACATCTGGGAAACATCATATAGGAAACATATGGGAAACATGTGGGAAACATATAGGAAACATCTGGGAAACATCTGGGAAACATCTGGGACACATATAGGAAACATATGGGAAACATATGGAAACATATGGGAAACATCTGGGAAACATCATGGGAAACACATATAGGAAACATATGGGAAACATATGGGAAACATATAGGAAACATATAGGAAACATAAACATATGGGAAACATCTGGGACACATATAGGAAACATATGGGAAACATATGGGAAACATATAGGAAACATATAGGAAACATATGGGAAACATCTGGGAAACATCTGGGACACATATAGGACACATATGGGAAACATATGGGAAACATATAGGAAACATATGGGAAACATCTGGGAAACATCTGGGACACATATAGGAAACATATGGGAAACATATGGGAAACATATAGGAAACATATAGGAAACATATAGGAAACATCTGGGAAACATCTGGGACACATATAGGAAACATATGGGAAACATATGGGAAACATATGGGAAACATATAGGAAACATATGGGAAACATCTGGGAAATATCTGGGAAACATCTGGGAAACATATCGGAAACATCTGGGAAACATATGGGAAACATATGGGAAAACATATAGGAAACATATGGGAAACATGTGGGAAACATATAGGAAACATATGGGAAACATATGGGAAACATCTGGGAAACATATAGGAAATATCTGGGAAACATATAGGAAACATATGGGAACCATATGGGAAACATATAAAGGAAACATGTGGGAAACATCTGGGAAACATATCGGAAACATCTGGGAAACATATGGGAAACATATGGGAAAACATATGGGAAACATATGGGAAACATGTGGGAAACATATGGGAAACATCTGGGAAACATATCGGAAACATATGGGAAACATATGGGAAACAGGAAACATATAGGAAACATATGGGAAACATCTGGGAAACATCTGGGACACATATAGGAAACATATGGGAAACATGTGGGAAACATATAGGAAACATATGGGAAACATCTGGGAAACATCTGGGACACATATAGGAAACATATGGGAAACATATGGGAAACATATAGGAAACATATAGGAAACATATGGGAAACATCTGGGAAACATCTGGGACACATATAGGAAACATATGGGAAACATATGGGAAATATATAGGAAACAGGAAACATATGGGAAACATCTGGGAAACATATGAGAAATATATAGGAAACATATAGGAAACATATGGGAAAACATATAGGAAACATATGGGAAACATGTGAGAAACATATAGGAAACATATGGGAAACATCTGGGAAACATATGGGAAACATCTGGGAAACATATAGGAAACATCTGGGAAACATATAGGAAACATATGGGAAACATATGGAAACATATAGGAAACATATGGGAAACATATGGGAAACATATAGGAAACATATAGGAAACATATAGGAAACATATAGGAAACATATGGGAAACATCTGGGAAACATCATGGGGACACATCTGGGAAACATCTGGGAAACATATGGGAAACATATAGGAAACATATAGGAAACATATGGGAAACATACGGGAAACATATGGGAAACATATAGGAAACATATAGGAAACATAAAGGAACCATATGGGAAACATGTGGGAAACATATAGGAAACATCTGGGAAACATGTGGGAAACATATAGGAAACATATGGGAAACATCTGGGAAACATATGGGAAACATATGGGAAACATCTGGGAAACATCTGGGAAACATATAGGAAACATCTGGGAACCATCTGGGAAACATATAGGAAACATGTGGGAAACATCTGGGAAACATATCGGAAACATCTGGGAAACATATGGGAAACATATGGGAAAACATATAGGAAACATATGGGAAACATGTGGGAAACATATGGGAAACATCTGGGAAACATATAGGAAACATATAGGAAACATATAGGAAACATATGGGAAACATCTGGGAAACATATGGGAAACATATGGGAAACATATGGGAAACATATAGGAAATATCTGGGAAACATATAGGAAACATATGGGAACCATATGGGAAACATATAAAGGAAACATGTGGGAAACATCTGGGAAACATATCGGAAACATCTGGGAAACATATGGGAAACATATGGGAAAACATATGGGAAACATATGGGAAACATGTGGGAAACATATGGGAAACATCTGGGAAACATATCGGAAACATATGGGAAACATATGGGAAACTGGAAACATATGGGAAACATGTGGGAAACAGGAAACATATGGGAAACATGTGGGAAACAGGAAACATATGGGAAACATGTGGGAAACATATTGGAAACCGATGGGAACCACATGGGAAACAGGAAACATATGGGAACCATATGGGAAACATATTGGAAACAGATGGGAAACATATGGGAAACATATAGGAAACATATGGGAAACATATGGGAAACATCTCGGAAACATATAGGAAACATATGGGAAACATATGGGAAACATCTAGGAAACATATAGGAAACATATAGGAAACATATGGGAAACATATGGGAAACATCTGGGAAACATATAGGAAACATATGGGAAACATATATGGGAAACCGGAAACATATGGGAAACATATGAGAAATTCTGTGAAAACCAATATAAATGGAACGTGATTATAGCAGGGAAAATGCGAGAACCTCAGTCGATAAATGGGAGATTCACCATGGAGACACACTAAATACATGGAGGTTTGTAGATGTGGAAAGCTCATCCAAAAAATGTTGCGGGGAAATGTCCAGCAAGCCGTGGCAATGAGTGCTGGTAAATTGTACAGGTTTAAGACGCACGCACACACACATATACATATATATATATAGATATATGTAATAGTTGTTTTTATTATCATTATAACTATTATTTTTGCGAGGGAGTGAGTGAAATGTTATATATATGCAAATGTGTTTGTTCATTTGTTTAATGCATACAGAAAAAATGATAGAATAAATCACACACAGGTGTATATATATATATACATGTACACATGTCGCCCCCTGCTTGCTGCGTACCATTTGTTTGTGATTGATCTAGCTTAGCTGCCACTGAGCCACAGTTCCAGGAGCTGTTTTGCTGAAGCCCCGAAAAAACCGGGCTCACAGCCAAACAAGCAGGAGAAAGGTAGGTATATGTCGCAATCAGAGATGCCACTTGCAAGAAAGATCACAAAGATCATGTTCATTCGAAATCATCTAAGAACTCTCAGGCATCTCCAGCCCAACCCCTGAACCAGCGGCGCCTGTGAGGCACTGCTGCAATTGGGTGCACGACGTGATGTGAAATACAGGGGCTACACTCCTGCGCCTTGTCTTGGAAGTGACCCGTGTAGAACTGGCATGATCCCATTTGGATCCATTTGGCAAGTGTCACAAAAGCCATGTCCGGTGGTGGTCATTTATTTTCCAACCTTCCTTGTTTTCCGTCTCTTCCGTTATAATAAAGCGCCAGGAGGAGTACGCCCAGCAGAAGCATCACCGTTGGGGAGGTTATGAGGATGTTCTCAAGATCTTCCAGATGCATATCCCAGTGCAGCTGCTTGGCGCATCGTGTAGCCTGCAGATCCGCCGCAAATTGCGGAAGCCCAAGACTCATGTGGGTCCCAATAGTTTAATAAATGAAACCTTTGATGTGTTTGTAACGTTAAATCCCCAGAACAACGCTGTACATTTGCTATTGTATATATAAATGTATATATATATATATATATTTAAATGTAAATAAAGTATATAAATAGTTTTAAACAGTTCATAATATATATATATATATGTGTGTGTTTAACATGTTTATACATACATACAAACATACAAACATACAAACATACATACATACATACATACAAAGACACATACACACAACATACAGAGACACACACACACATATCATACACACATACGCACACATACACACACAAATACACACACACATACATACATACATGCATGCATACATACCATGCATGCATACATACATACAGACAGACAAACAGACAGACATACAGACATACAGACATACAGACATACATACACACATACACACATACACACACATACATACACACATACACACATACACACATACATACACACACATACACACATACACATACACACACATACATACACATATACACACACACATACACACACACACATTCACACACACATACACACACACATACACACACATACACACACATACACACACACACATACACACATACATACATCCATGCATGCATGCATACATGCATACATGCATACATGCATGCATACATGCATACATGCATACATGCATACACACACACACACACGCACGCACGCACACACACACACACACACGCACACACACACACATACACGCACACGCACACACACACACACACTTGCTCAGAACTGTCATTGCGAATTCTGGGGTGGAATGCATCTTATGTGCAAAAACACTTCCATTAAACCTGACAGGAATGGGTCAGTGAAGAGAACCGACAAAGGTATCAAGGAGCTGCCATCGCCATAGCCAGTGTTGTTGCCAAATTGAAAGTGTTGGAACAAGAAAGAATCCAAATGATGGACATGCCGGTTCTAGGCTTAGCCAGTTGCCATTGACAAAAGAAACGCTGAAATTGTTCTGCAGGTACGTCACCAGGCGTCCCTGGTGATATCCTAGGATCATATGAGGAGCTTCGTTGGATGGAGCCTCATATGTCCTCTCATATGTCCTCTCCATCCCCCTGCAAGGATAAAACGATAACACTAGATGCCTAGAGGCGAAAAAACACAGGTTAGAAGTTTTACATCTCTTCAGGTAGTTCACATACACTCACATACACACATACACACATACACACACACATACACACACAACCACAAATACACACACATACACACACACACACATACACACATAGATAGGTACTGTAGATAGCTAGATAGACAGATAGATAGATAGATAGATAGATACATAGACAGATAGATAGATAGATAGATGGATAGATAGATGGATGAATAGGATAGGATAGGATAGGACAGGACAGGACAGGATAGGATAGGACAGGACAGGATAGGATAGGATAGGATAGGGTAGAAAGATAGATAGATGATAGATATTTATTTGTGCATCCAATGACCGTAGAAATATGTAGTTATATATGCACAATGATGTTATTACATGTCATTCTATGCGTGCATGTGTAGATGTATATATATATATATAGATACAGAAGTGATTGAAGAAACCCAGTGCCAACTCATACTCCATCATGTCACTAGTCAAGATTACAAGTTTCAACGTTACAAGTTTACAAGATGATGTTCCTCTTGAACGTGTTCTAAGTGATTTTTTTTATGTGTCCTTTCCATATTACACCACTCCAGTAAAAAGCACTGAACTCGTTCCAAAATAGTGATGCGTTTATCGACATAACAGACATATTTATATATATATACATTCATGTTTATACATTCGTTTCTATACATATGAACTTATTACAGCAGAGCAACATGTCTCAGGGACGTGTCTAGATACGCCACCAGCCGAGGATGCCGAGTCGAGAAGAATGCGAACCGACTTCAGAAGCTTGAAAACCTATTTACTGGTTGGTGGTTTGGAACATTTGTGATTTTCCATATATTGGGAATAACCATCCCAACTGACTAATATTTTCAGAGGGGTTGAAACCACCAACCAGTTGTGATCGGTACCAATGTGTTCTTCATTCCACGCGAAATATACCTATTAAATACATGTGTTTTACCGATATCTATACTTGTGTGATATATCATTTGCATGTGTACATGTGTGCATGCAATATATATATATATGTATATATATATATTTATTTATTTATGTTTTAACTACTATATTAGTTTTGCATATAGACATATTTACACATGCATATAGACACAAATATATAAATAAATATAAGAACATATATGCATACTATAGAGATACCAAGGCCACCAAGGAGACAAGAGAGCTAATATATATATATATAAATGTGTATTAGATTCAATGATAAACAAAGTGTTGGAGATTCCATGGTGGATGTTGATTTGGTGAATCACTCCCAGCGATTTGGTGACAGATGTCCCATCTCCAAAGATGGCCATGGGAAATCCATGGGAAATCTCTATAAATGGAAGGTCTAATGGGAAAATCATCTTTAAACATGGTGAACATCTATAATTGGGACAATCTATAAATATGAAGAATCTTTAAATTATAAACATCCTTAAATGGGAAAATCTATAATTCATTATATCTAGAAATGATGTATTTTCCATTGCCACCTTTGATTGCCGGATGGCAGATGAATTTACAAACTCTTTGCGCGCCTTATTTGAAGTATGGTTTTGGGGTATGCCGCCTAATTAGGATACTTGTGTATTATCTGAATTTTGTTCAATAGAAAGTACTACATAACAAGACATGGGCGTGAAACCAATGGCGATATGTGGGACAGATATCTCAATGTGCATGCAATGTTTGGCATGGTTATTAAGCCCATATGAGATAAAATGATATCACTAAACAAAAACTGCATATGAAACCTTGTTGAAGAAATCGTTCGGCGGATGTTCGATTACCAGCTTCCCAGAGGGTATCTCCAGGGCATCGCGATCCGAGGAGGACAGCACAGAGATTCCGGAAGACGAGGGGGTGTAGGTGACGGTGACTGAGCAACAGACTCAGATCCCGAACATATTTTTGGTTGCCTTTGCCTTGAGTGATCCCCACCTTTGAAACACACAGGAACTTTAGGCCCCTGGATTCATGGCTGGCATGGCTGGTGGCTTTCACTGTTGAATTTCCCACACCCGGGGGAGATCACTGGCAGCCGAAGGCGGCTATAGGTATTAGGCTCCCTTTTCTGGGAGGGAAGCGATCGCCGAAGCCTGGAGGATGTGCCGCTAGCTTGTCATTCGGGATGTGCCACAAACATCAAGTTGGTCATGCACACACAGTAGAAACATGTAGAAATACTCAGTGACAGGACAAAGATCATAGTAGCTCCCACGCAACACCTTCCCCAAATCGGGCTTTGTTCGTGCCTTTAGCTGCTCCAAACATCTCCAAACCATGGTTTTGGTGACACGTATTTCTACAACCGTGTAGGCGTTGAGATTTTTGTTGTCACCGCACATGGATAGTATAGGTGGGGGGGTGGGGGTGGGGTGGGCAAAAAACGTCCATGTACGCTTGCGGACTACGTTATACTACGTTGATGTAACGTTCTTGCACGCTTGCACATCTATGCAGTGTTATGTTGATGTAACGTTCTTGCACGCTTGCTACGTTGTGAAGTCGGTGGTCCACATGCGTAGTGTGCTAGATTCTGGGACAGAATCTATCAGTGGATCTATCGCCACAACATGTCTAAGTGAGACATGACGACCACATGCGAAGTGAAAAAACAAGGCTCTTGAAACTTTTCGTCGTCTGATGTAGAATTTGGTCATTGACAAAAATGACAAAAAGTCAGGCGTTTTCGCACATGGATGTCAAAAACACACGGCTATGTAAATCCGTGTTGCCTTGTTTTTGGGCAACAAAAAATACTTTATTTTGAGTAGAACCGACGAGCATCCCTTGAGCACTCCTTCTGGATTTTCAATCCAAAGCTGCATGCAAATTGCAGATGACTAGTGTGCGCACCAAACCGTGAAAGTGCGGCAAAGTTTTGTGCCAAATTCGAAG
>CAMXCT020000743.1:157500-215947 GCA_947184155.2 Cladocopium goreaui
GATGGAGTACGTCCAAATACTTGATATCTTCAAACATACTGTGGATGGAAGAAATTCAACACCAGTTGATAGGTGGTTCATCCCATTATTTATAGGGTGTCAACCATCCAAGGTGGTGCAGGATTTCTTCCATCCACAGGATGTTTTAATGAAGTCTGCTTTTGGGCCTCAATTGAAACCCTGGAGTAGCACTAGAAGCTCTGGCAGGCGTCCAGTGGGATTGAACTGTTGGACACAAAACTGTTTCACGCATGGGCGTCATGGTAGATTGGCTCAATATTATTGACAATCCGAGAAACATAAAAATGATTCAAATTGGTAGGCCCACTTTGAAAGGCGACCTACTTTTGAGCAACATCTCTTTTCTGAATATGTGCGATAGATGTTTTGGAATGTCAAACTGTTCCACTGATTTTGCATATGTATGCTCATTGTGGTGGAGATAGTATCAAATATTATATGTATGCTGTATGTGAATGTGCATATTCTATACATATGCATACATATGCATACATATGCATACATATGCATACATATGTGCCCAGCCCACGCTGCATACCGATTTGCTTTGCCTCGAGTGTGGCCATACCAAGCTAATTTCACTGTATTTCACTGCTATTCCTGATGTCTCCACGCTTCTGATTCCCGCTTGGAAGCTGAAGGCCGTGATCGTTGCTGTTTTAACCCAAGATCAGATTTCGGCAGCATGCCACTGCAAGACGACGCTTGTTACACTGCTGCTGGAAATGAGGACGTACTCGACGAAGAGTTGTTCCAACTTGGGTGCCAGACTGAATTTGCATGCAGAAAATTGGAGAAAAGGGTGCTGAGGCTCCGCAGAGTCGAACGATAGTCATCAACGTGGATGCGTTTGAAAATGGTGGACGCCTCAAACATGGTTATAGTTTCAAAAATGATGATAAAAATTACAATAACAATCACACAAATAAGTTCAATAATAATGACAACGACAATGACATATATATATATATATATTCACAAGCGCAGCTTGAACATTTTGTAAAGAACCTACAGTACCTCCATGAAGCCCACAAAAACTTGAGTGATTGTGGCAAGGATACGGCAGTCCTGTGATTTGTATATTATATCATTATTTGTCTACTAAAAGTCTACTACTATGATATATATATATATATATATATATATAGTAAGTAACCAGCAGATAGAATAAACAGCCGGCATTTTTTCCAAGAAATAATGTTGGCTGCCTAATAGTAATTACCCCCCTATTTTTTTTTAGGGGGTGGTCAACCTTCCTATAATAATTTTTGGGAATCTATAGCTGGGATCATGATATGTATCTGATAGATTCTCCATGGTTTTGTTGGGTTTCTGATAGGTTCTGAATGGATTTGGTTGGGTTTCTGAGAGATTGGCGAAGAGTTGGCAAGGCGGAAGTGGACATGGAAGTGGAGGAGGCGAAGGAGGAGGACGAGGAGGAGGAGGAGAAGGAGAAGAAGGAGAAGGAGAAGGAGGACAACAAAATTGGAGTTGCGGAAAAAAGTTTCCACTATTGCCATGCCTGGTGCAGGTTTGTTATTGCTATTCTGGGGCTTGCAAAGGGGGTACCCTTTGTGGACCTGTTTTCTTGCTTTTTTAATAAGGGTTTTATAAGGAAATCAGCTGTTTGGTAATTGGATCAGATTTCTGGAATCTAAGCTTTTGCTAATCAAAAGTGAAGGCTGCTTTGAAAAGGATTTGCTTTACTTGACTCTTTTGGCAATACTAAAAGTAAATGGAGCTAATTGACTTTTAGTATTGGAGAAAAAATTGGAGTTGGGAAAAAAGCTTCCACTATTGCCATGTTGGGTCCACTATTGGCCATGCCCTCTGGACAAGGTCTGAACATGACTCTTTTGGCAATACTAAAAGTAAATAGAGCTAATTGACTTTTAGTAGTGGAGAAAAATTGGAGTTGCGGAAAAATGTTTCTACTATTGACAAGATATCACTATTGGTCAGACAGCATTAGCCAACATCAACCTATTGGGTAAAGAACTTGCAGATAGAATATTACAATTTTATTTGCAGGTGCTATGGTTTTTACAAGGGTTTTGGTGATTTTGGATGGATTTTCCTTAAGATTGTGTGCCAGCTCTGTTGGCATGCAAGAATATATCAATTAGTTGCAGTAAATCACGCACACACACATAATCATTAAATTGTTCTTTTTAACCTGAATTAGTTGCAGGAAATGGTACACATAATCATTGAAATTGTTCATTTTAACTTGGTCCATTTGCAGGAATGATCGGAAATAGTTCATTTCAACTTACTGGGTAAGAATAATATTCTATCTCTCTGCTTTTTGTCCTATTGTATTTGTTGACCTGGCAATCCTGAATTTTCTATTTGCTGGTTACTTACTTACTATATATATATGTGTGTGTGTGTGTATTTTTTATGTAACACGCATACACACATGCACATATGCAATCTTAGTCATCCTGGAATAGATAGAATCGGTAATTTTCCAACAGAGAGCAGCAGTATATGATCCTTAAATTGGAGACCAAACACTTGCACATTCCATATTCATCCATTTTCTATCTTCTTCAGGATGCCCTCTGGTAAACTAACACAGCTATTGAAAATGGCCACAGAAATAGTTGATTTGCCCATGAATAGCATGGTGAATTTCCATAGTTATGTTAGTTTACCAGAGGGTAATGCGTCCCCATTTTTTCCAAAGCCCAGCCTGGGCCGGCTCCAGGCTCATTTGCGAGCGGTTGCTCAGCGTCTAGAGGCCTTGACGTCGGCCGGGCGTGCGGCCTTCAGCTGATTCTTTGTCGGTTATTTCCAGGAGATTTGATGGGAATTAACGGGATTTAATTGTGGTTTAATGGAACCTAATGAGATCACACGGTGTTTAATGGGATCATGATGATTTTAATGGAATCTGAATCGGATGTTTATGGGGAACCCAACCATTTTATGGAGATCTCATGGGCTATTATGACTAACAATAAAATATTTGGGTGTGACTGAAATTGGGTATACCCCGCAGAAAAACCATTTTTAATTGTAATTGGGAATAGAATGCAATGATTTGCCAGTGACAGTGAATGCACGGTACTCGTACCAGGGAGTAACGTATGTTTGGAAAAACCTGTGAATTTTGTGTCAAAGTTCTGGTGACACCTAGTATCAAAGATTGGGCGTGGATAGGAGGTTCCCAGTCTATGGCCATCTTTATCGTAAGGAAACACACGTTTTATTCTTAGGCCCAATCCTTTAAAATGAATTCACTTTCACCAAAAAATGATGGAGAGAGATTTACCGAAACTATCATGTTTTGAGTGCAGCCCCGTCCATGACTTGAGGTTTGAACCACTGGATGCTGGGGCATCCTATTCTTGGACCAGCCTACCATCACAACCTGAATTCGGGATTTTGAGGTCTTCATGGTTTATTTAAGCCTAGATGTAGGGATGGTGGAGAAAATACAGGTGGTTTACACCTGAAAAAGTGACCAAAATATGATGATAATGTACGAATTCCATCCGAATCCTGAGTCTTCTACATCTGAAATATACAGTATGAATATTTTATAAATAAATATATATATATATACGCTTGATATGCATGAAAGCAACTGCAGCTTATTACACATATATACATATATCATAGAACACACACACATATTTATATATATATACCAGTAGTACCGCACAAGGCGGTGGCGGAAGTTTCAAAAATAGGAAACCTATAGGAGAGGTTGGTTGTTGTGAATCAGGGATGGCAGAGCGAAGCCACTGATGGATTGAAAGGTGCTTGATCTCGCTCACTCTTTCTCTCTCTTTCTCTGACTATTTACCTACCTAATTACCTATCTATTTTCTATGTATCTATCTATCTATCGATCTATCTATCTATCGATCTATCTATCTATCTCTCTCTCCCTTTCATCTAATTACCTAACTACCTATCTATCTATCTCTCTCTCTCTCTCTCTCTCTTTCATCTGTCTATCTGTCTAACTGTCTACCTGTCTATCTGTCTATCTATCTATCTGTCTGTCTGTCTGTCTATCTGTCTACCTGTCTATCTGTGGTGCAGTGTCATTCAGTGTAGTGTAGTGTAGTGACTGTGTAGTGTAGTGGAGTGTAGTGGAATGTAGTGTAGTGTAGTGTAATGTAGTGTAGTGTAGTGTAATTTAGTGTAGTGGAGTGTAGTGGAGTGTAGTTGTGTAGTCGTAGTTGTAGTTGTAGTGTAGTGGAGTGTAGTGTAATGTAGTGAAGTGTCTATCTATCTACCTACCTGTCTATCTATCTCTCCCTTTCATCTGTCTATCTGTCTAGCTGTCTACCTGTCTATCTGTGTTGCAGTGTCATTCAGTGTAATGTAGTGTGGTGTAGTGTAATTTAGTGTAGTGGAGTGTACTGGAGTGTAATGTAGTGTAATGTAGTGTACTGGAGTGTAGTGTAGTGTAATGTCCTGTAGTGTAGTGTCTTGAAGCGAAGCGACATCTGAACCTCCAAAAGTGGTCCGAACCCCTAGTGTTTTGTACATTTTGACTTGGAAATGTGCTTCGCGCCACAACGGCGTGCACTTTTTCCAACATCCGAACCTCCAAAAGTGGCGCGAACATGTGGTGTTTTGTACATTTTGACTTGGAAATGTGCTTCGCGCCACAACGGCGTGCACTTTTTCGACATCTCAACTTCCAAAAGTGGTCCGAACCCCTGGTGTTTTTAACATTTTGACTTGGAAATGTGCTTCGCGCCACAACGGCGTGCACTTTTTCGACATCTCAACTTGCCAAAAGTGGTCCGCACACATGGAAATGTGTTTTGTACATTTTGACTTCTTGGAAATGTGCTTCGCGCCACAACGGCGTGCAATTTTTCATCTCTCATCTGGCTAGCTGGCTCCGCACCCGCCGCTTTAGCGAGCCTACTTTTCGACCCCCCGGAGCCACATCATTGAAAAAACACAGTGAATCGCCACTTTCCTACCTTTTCGCGCATCTCCATCTTCTTTCTTCTTACTCTTTCTCTTCTACTCTTTTCTCTTCTGATCTTTCTCTTCTCTCTGCCTCTGCCCTGCTCTGCTTTTCATCTGCCCATATTGTCGGAAGTTTGACTTCTAAACTTCCTTCGATAAATAATAATAATAATGATGATAATCATCATCATCTTAATAATAATAATAATGAAAAAACAATGCTAATCAATATAGTCTATATATTGTATAGGTCAACATATATGTTTGGGGCGCGTTTATTGTCACCTGTCTTTTTGAACTGAAGCATAGTTTTGGTGGGAAATCATTTCCCTTGGCCTCCCGAAGGTTGCTGAGGAGAGGCAAGAAACAGATTCGCCTCGTTTGGCAGTGGGTCTGAAGAGCCTCAATGGGAAGGTGGAGGCGGGGGAAGTTCTGGTGGAGTAAGTGGTGGGAAAAAAGGGGTGTGCGGTCCGAACAACATAGAGTTGATAGAGTTGTGGCAGTTGCGGGTGATTGGAAGATTATTTGATAATTTTTCTTCTTGGGGTGGGGATTTTCGGGCTCTGCGCTGTTTGAGGGCATGGTGAAAAGGCACCGGGGAGTTAAGGATCCATAAATGACGACGTCAGCAACGAGAATGGAGCAAAAACAACCCGAAGGGAGTAGATAATATAGGTAGATATAATAGGTAGATGAAAATAAAGAAAAACAGACCGACAGATAGGAAGATAGATAGTTAGTAGTCATGGAGCATTGAAATCAACCATGGGAAGCTTCGGAAGGAGAGCTTCTATCATGACGTTTTTAGTTTGCCTGGTACTTTCAGTAGTCATCCCAGCTGGTAGTAATTCTGTAATTAGCAACGTGTGGTTCAATGGTTTCAGGTGCAGCTGGATCATTTTAGGCCTTTCCAGATTGATCACTGGGTCCGTTGAAGGGAACATCTAATCTCCAGAGAACCACATGTGTATCATCCAAAGATAGGGTTAGCGCAAGCGCACAGGCGCTTGGTGAGGAGCTGGCACGTTTAGTGCAAGCGCAGACGGTCACAGAGAATGACCTGCCAAGATGGAAGGACGGGATGAATTCCCCGGTTTGCCATCAAGATTTGATGACTTTCAAGATGCATCCCTGCGGGCGTGTATTCCTTGAATGATTTTTCCAACATAATTCATGTCGTGAAGCCCTCGAGTCAAAGCGACCTGTTGATCTCCTCATTTGTAGACCGCTTAAGAATTGAAATGGTAACTTGCCAGTCCTGAAATGGTCATGCTGGTCAAGTTTAACTGCCAGGTTGAAAAATGCGACTGTTCAGATGCAAGAACAGAGGTTTTTCAATAGAAGGCACCTCTTCTGTAGATGTGGTTTATGTATGTGTTTATTTTTCATTACAATTATATTTTTCAACTGCTGCATCTTATTAGAGTCTAATTATTAGAGGAGGCTTCATTCTAGCAGCCGTAAACCTGAAAAGCTCCACAGATCGCCGAGTGATGAGGCTGCTCAAGACACTCTTCGGCAACTTGAGGTTTGGGCGCGGGGAGCCGTGTGGAGGATGGAGGTCCAAGCCGTGCAACTAGGTCGGTGATGAAGCCATGAAGGAACAACATACACTGCTGAACGCACACACCCGCGAAAATCAAAGACCAAACAGTAGAAAGGCAGTGTAGGGTAGGCCAGTGTAGGGGAATCTAGGGTCGAGCTTCCGTTTTGAAATGACTGGAAACCCCCTCGAGGTCCCGCATTGGACCAAGACCCCGACAGCCCACCTGTAGAATACTGGGTAAAGTTCGATCGACCTCACAAGAAGCTCATTGGTGATGAGTATGATGCGGGGGATCATCCTCCACATTTTTCTAGTTTGAGACTTAAGAATTGTACGTGATTTGCCAGCATATTGCCTTCAAGATCCTTCAAACATATCGTGGCAAACCCAATGATAAACCATGTGTGATCGGATCCTTTTGGGGGGCCAAAGGTGAAGCTGAAACAATAGCTTCGAGCGAGCGAATTTGGCACAAAGTATGGCCAGCCTGGGTCATGTTCTGGCATGGTCAGTTTTACAGTAGATCCTGTTCTAGAGGACAAGTCCACGCATTTTTTTTGGGGGGTGGCATATTCTGGGCCAACCTTGGTCAGATAGTACTTTAATCGCTTGCAATTTCAATGGTAAAATGTAGAAGCCAGCTGTTTTTGGGGGGAGGGTCAGGTATCTAAGATATCTACGATCCACCATGTATTGAGCACACAGTGCTAGCATGTTAAGATGCGGTCAGATCACCACAGTCTCTATCTATCTATATTATCTATCTAATCTATCTATCTATCTATCTATCTATCGATCTATCTATCTATACCCTATGCTTCCAAAGGACATATCTGGTATAGTCGTTACGTGCTAGCCTATACCGGGATTTTGGAGGCTATACCAGGATGTTTTGATGGTATAGGCATGTTTTTCCCCTTAGTTGTATCCATACTTGGGAAATGTTCAAAATCTTTGGGGCATACCTAGAATGTGCTGACCTGCCAAGTCGCCTTTTTAGCTCGCCTTCAGCTTGACTGCTGATCTTCCGAGATGGCGATGATATAGCAACCACCCCAAAGATCGAACACCATAATTTCCTCATATAGGTCAACTGAAGCGCATTTGTTCAAACAAAAACCCTTGGTTACTGTAAGAATATCAACTATATAGATCATTATAGACTATAGATAACCTATATGTGTCGCAAGCTTTTTGTTTACTATACTTGAGGGTGCGGGGCCCACTTGGTAAATGGGTCAAAACATAACGGTTCTAATTGCATGGAATATCTCCACTTATGGCATGAAATACATTGAAAAAAAGGGTTATGGATTATAAACCACTCACTAAGTGGGGCCAGCACATCCAGGTAGGTGATCTTTCTAGATGATCTGGTAAAAGACCTTGCTACATCTCCGTGGGCGTATCGCCATGGCCTGCTGTCCATTCTTCGATGTGACTTGCTGCCTCATGGTCACTTAGACGCCCGTTCTGACATGAGGAGATGGGGATCCATCCCCAACTGGATAGGTAGAAACTAATCCTTTAGTTGTTTGGCTATAGATGGAAAATATATACGTCACCAGCAAAAATGAGTTTTAAATATATCTTGTAGACTACCAGAGGTTGACCATGGATTTGATTTAAGCAACATTCATTGGGATTTAACCCAGAAAAGTGGTGATTCATCAATTTTAAGGCGATTTAACCAACAACAACTGCGATTTAAGCTTCAAACACGGGGATATGATGGAGACATCATTGGTAGCCTGGTAGCCAGTGTTACAGTAACAACTGGCATTTCAACGATCAATCGAAATGTTGCTAGCCTCGTGGATGGGTGTCGATAGTAGAGTCATGGATTGTCCGAAGCTATGTCGGATGGTCCGCTGTGGGAACCAATCATGCTGCTGTAATGCCCTTCATTGTTCCCGGATCTTGACCACAGGAAAAGAGGAAAATGTATGTGGATGATTTTGGATGGTTGTTACCCTCTGGTAATTTAATATAGCTATTGAAAATTGCCATTTATAGTGAGTTTTCCCATTGAACATGGTGATTTTCCAATAGTTATGTTAGTTAGTTTACCAGAGGGTAATTTTTTCAGTCTGTTTTCTTCCAGAAATGACGCGATATTTCGGGATATACTCTTGATTGAAGTATTTGACATGGCATGTCTTGGACCCTGATTCAGCCCTGTTTGGCTGCTAATGTAATGTTGCCACAATCACCCTGTCATTATCATGGTCATGGTCATTCGATGATGTTCATGGCTGTTTTTAAAGCCAACACATGTTTTACGCAATCACCCTTTCTAGTGTACGCAGCACATACGCAATCACATACACAACATGCACTTATATTGCATAATTATAATAAATATTCATCACATATAATCACACAAACAAATATATATAATATAATCCATGTACTTTTTATATATACCCTAAATATATATATATACATATTGTTATTTACTATCCATATGGCCATGTTATATTTTTTCAAGACCTCCGGGGCCACAGATGTTGTTTTGCTTTTTTAGTTTTTTCAGGTACCTAAATTGGAGCTACAGGAAATCATAATAGAGCCATATTTGAGGGGATATATCATATCATATCGCATCCCTTAAGTATGGTATTGAACTTAAGTATGGTACCTCCAATAAATCATTTCCATCTAAACCATAGGCCTTACACACATATATATATAATATATATATATAACTTTTTTGGGGGGTAGGTACATCCAACAAAATGTTTCCTGAAATTGCCAGTGATCCATTTTGCCATGTACTCCATATCCGAGGCCCTCCTGTTGAGCCTCGCTGCTTTCTACCTGCGCGGAAACGACCGCCTCTCGGGTCCACGGGAACGGGTACAAAATGGGTTACTCAAAAAAGGGGTGAATATAATATGGTGCGAATATTATTAGATATTACTATTATTAGTATTATTAGTAGTAGTAGTATTGTTATTATTATGGCTACTATTAGTATTGTTATTGTTATCATTATGTGATGTTAATAATTATGGCTACTCTTATTCTATATGGTGCATATATATATATATATACATATGCGATCAAACCAAAGTTACATCCAGTTACCAAACTTACGAAAGCTTATGTGGAATATTTGGGGATGACATGCTGCACTTATCTCCGCCTGCAAATACGTCCGAGGATCAGCCCATGATACTTATGCGTCCCAAACTGAAAAGATCTGACGACAAGTCCTGAGACAGAATACCTCAGGCATTTCAGCTGCCCAATAGCCATAGTAAACCGTAGCAAACCATCCAAACCATTCTGGAAATTGGTGGCCTTCGCCAGCTCACCTCACCTCAAGCCGAAGGGCTCGGGGGCCCGCAATAGATGGAGCAGAAATCTTCGGGAGAACACTCAAAACTAAAACTCAAGGAAAACAATCATTGGTATCAATGCACTGTCAATGGCCCTGAGAAAGTGCGATCGATGTTTCTCAAGCCATAGCCAAGTCTACTGAAAGTTGATCCTCACAGCAGTTCAGTCAAGATGATAGGTGGATGCCATGTTCATCGTTGGTGTTTCAACTACTGTATTATATATAGATATATAATGAGAGAGATATCAATTCACATCATCTTGCGTCACATAAGACCGATGAAGTTGAATTGTATCAATAGAATCTTGTCTTCCCCAATAAACCCAAGTTATAACCTTAAATCCAGTCAAGACACTGATGAACCAACCAACAACCAAAGGAAATCACAGGATCCAATTCTTCCTTCCGGCCTGGTGGCTCACCGCCATCGACATGTTGTGCGTTTTCGCTTGACCAACGGAGGACGGAAGGGTTCGGAAGCCACCGGAGATAGCCGGGGAGATTTTTTTCCATGTTCTTAGCCGGGGAATACATGTTCATTAACGTTGCTTAGTGTATCACTCTATCTATCTATATGTACAACTATGTTGTGTGTGTACAATTAATTCTATTTAGTTATGCGACAGTTTCAGCTGATTTGGTTGCAGAGACAAGCGGGGCCCTCAGCTTTAATTTACGCATGTTCTAGTAATCAATCTTTTTGGAGGGGACTTTTCTGTTTGCATCAAGTTCATTTTATGCATTATGTTTGTGTGATTCCTTCAAACTTCAAACTCAAAGTTTGATTGAGCTTAGCTTCAAGTTTAGTTACAGTAACTTTCTGATTGGCAAGATGATTTCCACGTTTTCATCTATGGTTCCCATCATTTTCCCATATATTTCCCACATGTTTCACCATCCAGCGCTTGAGTTGGCGTTCCGCCATGCCACGCATCGCCTCATGCAGGGCGATGAACTTCACCGGGGTTCTGTCATCATGTTCAGGCTGGGCTTCCCTGTTCTGAAACGATTTACTCTTGGATTTTATTGGTATAATAATAATATTATATATATATATATATCGTATAAATACATATATGCACATGATTTTTTTTTTAATACTGCATATACATATATATATATATATACATATGTATATGCATATATATATATATGCATATATATATTTGCATATATATATATATATATATGCGTGTTTATTGATGCATGCATGCATGTTAATAATAATAATGGTAACAATAATAATAACAATAATAATATATATATATATACGCATACATACAAATATTATATATATATGTATGCATGCATATATATAAATATATATACATATACATTTATATATATATATATTTGTATGTATATTCAAACATACATATACAAATATATTTATATACATATGTATACACATATGTATATACATATATGTGTGTAAGCATCATATATAATATTAGTGTGTGCGTGTAAACTTCCATAATTCAAGAAAATAAGGGAATTACACGGAAATAAGGTTTAGGATATTTGCAAACCGACGGTTTCGGATTGAAATCCAATTTGAAAGGGTTTTGAGCAAATTGTACTGAATCAGGTATCTGCAGCCATCCACATGACTCATTTTGTGAAGAATTTGGGTGACAAACTAGTAGATGTTCACAGCGTAAGTCAAAATATGTCAAAATAAAGTATGCGCAGAAAATAACAGGAACCATAAAGAAACGAATGCAGGCACCTAAAGAAATCATTCAAAACAAACACTTACAACATCTTACAACAGCCCATTGGACTTGCTCCACAGCAGCAGCTGTTGGTGTTGGGCATGAAAATGGAAATAATCAATATACTATATACATTCTTTAATTCTTCAAGTCTGCTCGCTTTTGTTTGAACATGTTGTTTACGCATGTTCATGCTTATTTCTTGGTCTTTCGTTTTTACATGCATGGTGTTTAAAATCATTTTGACAGTTTTTTTGCATGCAGAAGCCTTGCCGCCTTCCAACGAAAAGAACATCTATGAATCTTAAAAAAGGCCTGCCGCAGGCGCCACTTTTGAGCAATTTGGATTGTCGCTCAAAGAACATTGCTTTCACCAATTTGAAAGCAATCTAAAAACTAGACACTGCGAATATGAATTAGATTTTTAAGGATAGTTCATTTATTAAGTTGTTTCAATGTTTTCATTTTTCATTTTTATATATTACCTTTTTTTCCGAAAAGACATTTTTCCATGTCTTGAAAGACATTATTTTATTATGTTTTTTGTATTTTTGCATCATTTTTATTTTTTTTATGTTTGTTTGATTTTATTTTATTGTCTTTTTTTATTTATTTATTTTTATTTTTGTTTTGTTTATATATATTTTACTTATGTCCGCAGAATTTCCTTAAATTCAAGGGCTGGCCTTGAATTTCAGGAATTTCGATTTTTTCCACAATTATTTTTCAAGAAAAAAATAATTTCATGTTTTTTCTAAACAACATCGCGGAAAAAGCGGATAAAAACAAAAAAAACAAAAAACACTCATTTTTTAAAAAACAATTGTGGAAAAAAAAGCAAAATTCCTGAAATTCAAGGCCGGCCGCCAGCCCTTGAATTCAAGGAAATTCCGCGGAAGTAAGGGACAAAAAACACACACATACATATATATATATATTTATATATAACTATATAACATTTATATAAAAGTACAGCAAATATAAATGAACAAGTAATAATAAATCAAATAAAACAAACTTAAAAAAAAAACATATTTTGTTTTTGTTTACATGTGTAGCATTTTGTTTAAATGGGTTTCAGATTGATGGAATCATTTCTTTTGGCGTCGATCCACACACTGTATTTTGTTGAGCAGCCGGCGTCGTTTCTGCCTACACAAAAAAATACATTGAAACGATCGGTGAAGAAATGAACAAATAACACGAAATCGGGGCCGTGTCTCGAAATTAGTTGCGCAACCATTTTTCAGCCAAGGATCCCCGCACAGTTGATTTGATGCATTTTGCATACCGCATACACCTTATTTCCGGGGACAGACCTTAAACTGTTAAATACAACCCGCCACCTTATTTACGAAAGTTATATAACATGTGTGTTTGTGTTTAGTTTATTTATGTACCTGTATTATATATCTATATATATATACATACACACACACATATATATATATAAATATATATATATGTATATATATAGGTATTTACTATGAGTATTCCTTGGCCACCGACTCAGGGGTGGAAAACGCAGCTGCCAAGGCTTTTTCACGTGCGGGTTGAATTCAGCTCTACCCATTTCTGACCAGCCGCCCGGACTTGGAAGTGTGGGATGTTGCGAAAAAAGAGGATTGGATCTATTGATTTGCCATGTGAGGTATTTAAGGTAGGATATTTAGGTCATGGGATCACTGGAGAGTTGTGCAACAGAACATCAAATCGTAACATGCTGTGCCTAAGAAAGAACAGCGATATTTTAGGTTTAATCATGTTAGAATTTCTGGGATGTGAATTTGTTCATGCCGAGACCTTTCATCGCTTCATCATGGGTTTTCTATGTTTTTTTTCAACAGATCTTATGAGATGCAAGCTGCATCATACGAGGCAGCTACTGCCTTCCTCATGAGCACTATCATGCCCCTTGTGGCCTCGCCTTGAAACGTGCTAAAAGAATAAAGTTTAATCATTGCATAATGCTCCATGTAGATGGAAGAGTTGTTTTCAAGACAAGTGCAAGGACTTATTTCTATGTTTGTATGTTCCATGTTCTTCGACCAACAGCTCGCTGCCACGAAAGCCAAAGATCGTTGACCTTCAACTCAGTCATTGATGCAGCATCCATGGGTCAAAACCCTTGTGCCCTTCTGCCTTTTGTTCACCGTTCATCCCCCCAAAAAATGCTTTGCAATATGTTTTGACCCATCCCCATTTTAGGGTCTCATTTGTTGTTTCCCAAACTCAGGAGTGAGGTGGAAGAAAACAAGTTTTCGGCCCCAGAGGTGCACTGCCCCGTGTTTGAACCTTGAGGATGGAAGATGGATGATACCTTGGGGTACAGTTTCGCTACATAGTCAGTGGCAGTATAGTTTATAACCATAGTTGTAGGGGTCATTTCCCAACTTTCTGAACTCGTGGGGTTTTCCTCCCATGGTCAAGAAGTACCCACTATTAACTCCAGCTGCACCAGGCTGCACCCCAAAGTAGCCTATGCTTGCAGGTGTGAGTTGCCCCTAAATCCCGTCCCGGAGTGCTACGACTTGGTCGCGACAGGTCAAGGATGAGAATGTTTTTCTGCAGACGCCCCGGTTTTCCTGTGCCCCAACCGGAAGGGCTGGGGGGTGGGGGACGCGGAAGTTTGGCATGTTTGATGTACATTCGGCCTCACCGTACCCTGTTGGATGCCGTGGACACATTTTTGTTGGGCACCTTGTGCCTGCATAGGGTTCCCCAAACCCAGTCATGTTCCCCGTTTCATGTCATTTTCACCGTATACTACCCATTAGAAGGAGATGCTCACCATGTTCACCCTGGATTCCGCTGGCTGATGCCAATGTCCACCCATGGCAGGGCGTGACCCAGAAATTGTGAAGCAACACGATGGGCAGCACCTTGGAAAAACCCAGGAAAATGACCCTCCCGTAATTTAACATAGCTATGGTTTAAGAGGTGATTCATCTAAAGTGGGCAGTTTTCCATAGCTATGTTAATGTACCAAAGGGTACCAAGAAGAATAAGGCAGCTTTAATATGTGAACATTTATGCTTGGAGTAAATATGGGTAAGTTCTATAATAAGATTGAACAAATGTAAGCATTGAAGATTTCCCATGAAGAAAAGGGATGTTTCATCAGCGCCACTTGGGTATTTTTGGTCAAGATCGCCACTTGACCCCCTGGGACCAACATTTTTTCGGAGAATCTCAGGGAGTGGAGCACGCATTCTCTTGGTCGGGTGGTCATTCAGCACGAATGCCATAGCAGCCGGATGGCATCACCCATCAGAGTTGGCACATATCATATTAAGAGCACGGGATGTAGCCAGCCGAATGTCGATGTATGTGGTGACTTTTTGTACTTACTGTGCAGAAAGAAGTGGAAATGCCACGGGCGCGTAGTCCCAATTGCGGGTGTTCTTAGGCCTGTTTGTACGCATGATGGTAGTCAGGGGCGTCCCCGAGCTACTCTCAGCAGCCAGGTTGCTCACATCCAATAGGGGATGATGGTAACTGCATGATAGGAACTTCTAGGTCATTTTTTTTGTGGAGAAATGACCGCTGACTGCATATGTATCATCATTTTTCGGATAGGTTGAAAACACAACCAGCTATTGGCCTGTCATGGATAATGCCAAGTTTGTATTAATAGCCCCCTGGAAGGTAAGAGTCCCTCCCATTAAAAAAACTTGGACTTGTCATACATTACAAAAACAACAGCAACCTTCCCAACGGGATGGGTTTTTGTCGATTGGGCATGGGGCATCCCTTCAAGACATGACTTTTTCAACAATTGAAAACTATTTTAAACATGAATAGCGAGGGAGCAACCCAAAGTAGTATTGCCAAAAAAATTGGGCGGGTGTTGATTAATTCGGGGGTGATCATCAATATGAACTTCCCATTAGCAGCTTCGCTTGGGCTGGTTCACTCATTGGTGAAAACATACGGTGGCTGACTTTATGTGCTTCTACACTTAGGCCTTTGCCACAGTCAACTACCAATTCTTGTGATCTTTAAGCTTCAAGCCGTGCGGGACATGCCCAGCAATGAAACCAACCCACTGATTGAAATGACGGGGTTTTCCTTGACCCTTTTTGTGTCGGGAATTGGTGGATTAACCATGATTAATCACCCACTTGGCAATGTTCAATGGGAAAGTGGTCATTAGCCATCAAATTCATTAAGCATCAAATTTAGGGTTTTTCCATGATTTTCCCCTGAATTGTCAGACAACCCCAATTAGGGTGCTCTTCGCTCGAGGCAGATGGAGGACCGACAGTCAGATGCCTTCCTGCAGGAAGAGGACTCCAACAGCTGTGGACCAGCTGGGGCTTCATCACCAATGGGGGTTGATGAAGCATAAACATCATACAAAATCATGTAAAACCAGGAAAACTATCACTAAAACGACACGTCACTAAGTCATATGCATGGAACTTGTTTGAAGGCGATGGAGGGAGAGAGAGAGAGACAGAGAGACACAGAGAGAGATAGAGAGACACGGAGGGATACAGAGAGAGAGAGAGGGAAAAAAGGAATATATACATTAAACTTGTGTGAGCTATTCTCTCTGGTGGATTTAAGTTGTTCTTCTGGAAAAAATGGAAGCCAGCGGTGTCCACATATGTCAACCCCGGCAGGGCTCAGCTTGCATCCAGATCAAAGTGGAAGAGGCTCATCACGATCAGTTAGAAATGGAGGTTTCCACTTTCGAACCCGCAAATCATCCAAGTAATTTGTGTTTTTCAGTGGAAAAAAATGGTGGGGTACTCATGTTTTGGGAGCCTACATATGTATTTATATATATATATACATTTATACTGTTGGATGCTGATTGGTGTCGCCCCCCCAAACAATTTTTGGATCCACTTAAAGTGTTTCTTTTTTTAAGTGCCGGGTCCTGAATAAAATCTGATCAATTGATTTCAATGAATTTTCAAATGATTTCAATTGGTTTCAATTGACTTTCAATTTTCTTTCAATTTACTTTCAATTGAATTCAATTGATTTCAATTGATTTTCAATTGATGTCAATTTACGTTCAATTGATTTCAATTTGCTCTCAATTGATTTCAATTTACTTTCAACTGATTTCAATTTACTTTCAATAGATTTAATTTTATCTTCGATTTATGTTCAATTGACTTTCAATTGATTTCAACTTACTTTCAATTGATTTCAATGTACGTTTAATTGGTTTTCAAATGATTTCAACTTACTTTCAATTGATTTTCAACTGATTTCAATTTAGGAACAGCCTCATGGGACATGATGCATTTTTATTTGATGGTTGAACTTTGAGTTCAACTTTGTTTGAACGGGCCGAGCATCTTTCATTATATGTACACCCGCTATGTTTCGGTTAGCTTCAAGCGAAGCTTTGGCAAGTGCCGAATGGAAGTTCATGGCATTCATGCACATGCTGTCATGCTACAACAGCTTTACATCAATGGAAATAAGTACATTAACGTGAACATGCAGCATGTACTATGTGCATGAACAATCAAATATGAATTTCTAAGTGTATCAAACCATTTCAAATTTTCATCCCAACCCACTTCGTTTCCCACCCTGGGAACATGGATGAATTGCCGGGTCCAACTCTTCAGCAACTTCTTCGACATGTTCTCATCACGCAAGGTCAAATTGCGAGAGTGGACGAAGTTGAGGAACAATTGATTGCCCTCTCAGACTTTACAGAGGACAATCATCTCCACCAGCGACCGAGCTGCTCCAGGCCATGCAGCTTCAGGTTCAACAAGTCCGAGTGAACTTGAACTTCTTTGTTAGCATGCAGATCTTGGACCTGAGCCGCAACATTCAAAGGTATGTCAATCAGCACGGCATAGTGGACCTCAACTTTCGCTGAATCCAAGTGGGACCTTTTTACAGCTGCTTGTTTCCGACGATTGGCCGACTCCAATGCAGCCATTCCGAAGTGGACTTCCTTTTTCCAACTCAGTATGTTGATCAGCGGCCTACCAAAAGCCAGTCCGCGGCCGAATCTTTGGACCGTTGCCCCCATTGGAAAAGAGTGACATCGCTGCTGCCGCTGAGGGTTCGTCTAGTGCATGATCTGACTGTTGAGAAAGACAGGTAACAACATGAATAAACACAAACGCAGTTAAAGGTTCAAAGCGAAACTGGGTGAGAGTTGATGAAGGTGCGGGGCCAAAGTGTAACAAAGCAAATATTTTGAATTTATTTTCAATGGATTTCAACTTACTTTCAATTGACATCCCATAGTAATCCTATAGAAATATCATGGAAATCCCATAGGAATCCCACAGAATTCCCATAGAAAGACCATAGGTATAACATGGAAATAGCATAGGAGCCACAAAGAAATTCCATAAGACCCCCTTAGAATTCCTTCAGGCATCCCATGGTAATCCCATAGAAATATCATAGAAACATCATGGAATTCCCATAGGAATGCCACAGGAACCCCATAGGGATCCCAAAGAAATCCCACAGAAACACCAACAGGAATCCAATGGAAATCCCATAAGAATACCATTGAATTCCCATAGCATCCCTTCAGAAATCGCATAGTAATCTCATAGAAATATCACAGAAACACCATGGAAGTTCCATAGGAACGCCATAGAAACCCCATGGAAACCCAAAAGTAATACCATAGAAATATCATAGAAACCCAATGGAAATTTCATTGAAACCCCACAGAAATCACAGAGAAATCCCATAGAAAAATCATAGCTATAGAAATCCAATGGAAATCCCATAGACACCCCTTTGAATTCCCAGGGAAATTCCAAAGAACCACCATGGAAATCTCATAGAAATCACACAGGAACTCAATAGAAATCCCATAGTAATCCCATAGAAATACCATAGAAGTCCAAAAGAAATACCATGGAAATCCCAAAGAAATCCCACAGGAACCCAATGGAAATCCCATAGGCATCCTCCTGAAACCCCATAGAGACACCATAGAAATCCCATAGCAATCCTATAGACATATCATAGAAATACCATGGAAACCTCACAGGAACCCAATAGAAATCCCATAGAAATACCATAGAACCACCATAGAAATTCCAAAGAAACTTCATAGACATCCCATAGAATTCCCAAAGAAATCCGCTAGAAATATCACATTTTGGTTTTAATCCCGTAGTAATCTCATAGAAATCCCAAAGTAATAGCATGGACATCCCAAAGAAATCCCATAAGAATACCTAGAAATACCACAGGAACCTCATAGGAACCCAAAGGAAATCCCATAGACACCCTTTTGGAACCCAACGGGGACTCCCACAGAACTACCATAGACACACCGTTTGAAACACCATAGAATACCATAGAAACACCATAGAAATTGCATAGAACTTCCATAGATTTGTTTTTATCAAAATCCCAGGAGAATTGAACTAAGTAAGAGACAAGATCTATACCAAAGGAAAGGAAAAGAAAAGGAGAACATGATTTTAGAAACTTGTTATTTCAAAAAAAATGACACAACAGAGGACCCCCACAACAAACATACTATTGAGGATCAGGGTTGCTCATGGACTACGGCCTTGAGAAAAAATGGCTGCTGTTTCTTAATTGGGTTTTAATAAGGCATCCTGTATTTTGGGAAATTAGACATTTCGAGAATTCCAAAAGAATGGAGCTAAGAAAGTAAAAAAAGAACAGTATTAGCAAAGGAAAGGAAAGCGAAAGGAGAGAATGATTTTGAAACAAACATACTTCAAAAAAAAAAGCTTGACACAATAGTGGGCCCCCAAAACAAACATACTATTGAGGATCAAGGCTCCTCATGGGCTACCCCCTTGAACAATTGGTTGAATGCTGTTTTTGTTAATTGAGTTTTAATAGGGCATCATATTATATCTTGGGGAACTGGACATTCTTGAGAATTACAAAAAATAAAAGAAAAACGCTTTAGCAAAGGAGAGGGTAAAAGGAATGTTTGAAAATTTGTCACCCCAGGTAACAGCTGGACACAATAGCGAGCCCCCACAACAAGCATGCTATTGAGGATCAATATTGCTCATGGACTAATTCCTTAAAAAAGTGCTTCTTCAGACAGCAGCTGGACACAATAGAGGACCACCACAACAAACATATCATTCAGGACCAATATTGTTTATGAAAAAAAAATGAAAAATAAGGAAAAAACACCTAAACAAATCAAACAAAATAATTGAAAAAAGCTTCATGAAAACATGACCAGAAAAACTTGACATAATAGTGAACCCCCCAAATAATTCACACCGATGTAAAGTTCTTTTGGGAAAACTTGACACAACAGTGCATCTATGCACTAATCAGCGCCCAACATTATATGATTATGTGTGTATGTGTGTGTGATATACATAAGCTAAATAATAGATGTAAATATCTATATATGCGTGTGACCAGACATATATGTTTAGAATGATACATGCAACACTTGTAATTGTACTTCATGTTTCTATTAGGTATACATACGCAGATACATATATATATATATATATATTAGGATGCACCCAACTTTATTGTCAATATCAATATGTTATATAATGCATATGCTTGCACAATATGCACCAGCATGTATTCATATATATATATGCAATCATACATTTATCTCTTTCCAACGCATGTAATAATATATAAATATATATGTTGGTATTTGCTTGCATAAATAAATAAATATATATATATATATATCATAATCTGCTCATGACCATGGCCCGGGCATGAATGGAACACCGAAGGAATGGAGGACTTACATACTTGACGTAGGTACAGTTGCAGAGTCTTTATCCGATGAGTGTGCACCAGGGCTCTTGAAACAGCGGAGACTTCCTGGACGCATTTACAGAGTCTGTATGTGGAACGCAACGTAACGTAAGGTAATGTTTGTGGTGTGATAAAACGTGGTCTGATATGATGTGACCTGATGTAATGTAAGTAGACATGTCAAAATACCAGCAGATAGTGGCCTCATTATTCCATATGGGTGTTCATATGTGTCTTTAATGTAATGTTGACCCCGGATTAATAACCCCCCCCCTATAGGTCAACTAGGTCAACTAGGTCAACAAGGTCCAGTGAGGAGGTCCAAAAACCGAACCCCCCAAATAATGTGACCATTCATTCATCCATAAACGATTATTATAAGATTCCTATGGGAAAAGATTGGAAAACCAATGATAAACCATCAGATTCCTATAAGAAAAGATGAGAAAATCTATGATAAACCATCAGATTCCTATAAGAAAAGATGAGAAAATCTATGAGAAACCATCAGATTCCTATGAGAAAAGATGAGAAAACCTATGATAAACCATCAGATTCCTATGAGAAAAGATGAGAAAACCTATGATAAACCATCAGATTCCTATGAGAAAAGATGAGAAAACCTATGATAAACCATCAGATTCCTATGAGAAAAGATGAGAAAACCTATGATAAACCATCAGATTCCTATGGGAAAAGATGAGAAAACCTATGATAAACCATCAGATTCCTATGAGAAAAGATGAGAAAACCTATGATAAACCATCAGATTCCTATGAGAAAAGATGAGAAAACCTATGATAAACCATCAGGTTCCTATGAGAAAAGATGAGAAAACCTATGGTAAACCATCAGATTCCTACAAGAAAAGATGAGAAAACCTATGATAAACCATCAGATTCCGATGGGAAAAGATAAGAAAACCTATGAGAAACCATCAGATTCCTATGAGAAAAGATGAGAAAACCTATGGTAAACCATCAGATTCCTATGAGAAAAGATGAGAAAACCTATGGTAAACCATGGGATGCCCATGAGAAAAGATGAGGAAACATATGTAATACCATCAGATTCCTATGAGAAAAGATAAGAGAACCTATGGTAAAGCATCAAATTCCTATGGAAAGATTTGAAAATTAGTGGTAAACCATCAAATTCCTATGAGAAAAGATGAGAAAACCTATGGTAAACCATCAGATTCCTATGAGAAAAGATGAGAAAACCTATGGTAAACCATGGGATTCTTATGAGAAAAGATGAGGAAACCTATGATAAACCATCAGGTTCCTATGAGAAAAGATGAGAAAACCTATGGTAAAGCATCAAATTCCTATGGAAAGATTTGAAAATTTGTGGTAAACCATCAGGTTCCTATGAGAAAAGATGAGAAAACCTATGGTAAACCATCAGATTCCTATGAGAAAAGAGGAGAAAACCAATGGTAAACCATCAGATTCCTATGAGGGAACGTGAGGAAACCACGCAAAAACCATCAGATTCCTATGGGAAAAGGTTAGACAACTAGTGGAAGACTATCAGGTTCCTATGGAGAAAAAAGAAAACCCTTGGTAAACCATAAGGTTCCTATGGAGAAAGAATAGAAATTAAATGATAAACCATCAGAAGCCCATGAGGGAATGACAGAGAGTCAGTCACCTCTTCCCAACATGATGAGCCAACCCACAAAAAACCTCTGAAACGGCAATAGCGCGGCTTCGACCTAATGAAAGCACAGCTCTTGCAATGAAAGAGAGTCACCTCTTCCCAACATGATGAGCCAACCCACAAAAAACCTCTGAAACCAGTGTGTTTGGCAATAGTGCGGCTTCGACCTACTGAAAGCACAGCTCTTTCAATGAAAGAGGGCCACCTCTTCCCAACATGATGAGCCAACCCACAAAAAAACCTCTGAAACCAGTGTGTTTGGCAATAGCGTGGCTTCGACCTAATGAAAGCACAGTTCTTGCAATGAAAGAGAGTCACCTTTTCCCAACATGATGAGCCAACCCACAAAAAAACCTCTGAAACCAGTGTGTTTGGCAATAGCGTGGCTTCGACCTAATGAAAGCACAGTTCTTGCAATGAAAGAGAGTCACCTCTTCCCAACATGATGAGCCAACCCACAAAAAACCTCTGAAACCAGTGTGTTTGGCATTAGCGCGGCTTCGACCTAATGAAAGCACAGTTCTTGCAATGAAAGAGAGTCACCTCTTCCCAACATGATGAGCCAACCCACAAAAAACCTCTGAAACCAGTGTGTTTGGCATTAGCGCGGCTTCGACCTAATGAAAGCACAGCTCTTGCAATGAAAGAGAGTCACCTCTTCCCAACATGATGAGCCAACCCACAAAAAACCTCTGAAACCAGTGTGCTGGCAATAGTGCGGCTTCGACGTGCGGAAAGCACAACTCTGGCAATGAAAGAAAGCCACCGTGAAGTAATTAGAGGCAATGTCCAGAAGCAGGCAAAGGTAGCTAACATAACAGCAAGGCATTGGCAGAGAAAGACGCACAACACACAAGCATTCAAGCCAGCTGTGTGCCACCCCCGGGCTGCAAGACGCACCCTCCGGGAATCTAAGCCGCTGTGTGCCACCCCCGGGCTGCAAGACGCACCCTCCGGGAATCTAAGCCGCTGTGTGCCACCCCCGGGCTGCAAGACGCACCCTCCGGGAATCGAACCTAGGTCCATCGGCCCAAAGCCTATTCAATACCACTATGCCACGGGGGCTTGCCCTAAATGGCAAAAAATGGCTTTATAGAACCACTGACTGGGCCTGGAAGGGGTTTGCCGGAATCAAAAACACAATGCGCAACACCCCCCTAACCCCCAACCAAACCCGCAGCCAAACCCCCAAACAACCCCCCCAATTAATAAAACCCCCCCAAATAACCCTCCCCAACCCTTTGGTAGTGGCCTCCAGCTCACGAAAGGCTCTTGCAACGATAAAAAGTCACTTTTTCCCATCATCATGATACAAAAAACCTCTGAAACCAGTGTGTTTGGCACTAGCGCGGCTTCGACCTAATGAAAGCACAGCTCTTGCAATGAAAGAGAGTCACCTCTTCCCAACATGACGAGCCAACCCACAAAAAACTTCTGAAACCAGTGTGTTTGGCAATAGTGCGGCTTCGACCTAATGAAAGCGCAGCTTTTGCAATGAAACAGAGACACCGCTTCCCAACATGATGAGCCAACCCACAAAAAACCTCTGAAACCAGTGTGTTTGGCAATAGCGTGGCTTCGACCTAATGAAAGCACAGCTATTGCAATGAAAGAAAGCCACCTCTTCCCAACATGATGAGCCAACCCACAAAAAACCTCTGAAACCAGTGTGTTTGGCAATAGTAATTTGGCGGTTGTTCGACTACTGAAAGCACAGCCCTTGCACGTGATCAGAGGGGGCATTCTATCAAAATTACGTAGCGCTTGTGGTAGTTGTAGTTGTAGTTTAGTTATAGTAGTGAGAAGTAGTAGTAGTAGTAGTAAGTAGTAGTCGTAGTATAGTAGTAGCAGTAGTAGCAGCAGTAGTGTAGATAGTAGTAGCAGTCAAGTAGTCGTAGTTTGTTTGTGTTAGTACTGTATATACTTTTGTAGATAGTCGTAGTTATTTATTAGTGAGTTTAGTCTTTACCCAGGATAGTAGTATGAGTGTTATTATAGTATTAGTAGTATTAGTAGTAGTAGAAGAGGAAGAAGTAGCAGTAGTAGCAGTAGTAGCAGAAAAAGTAGCAGCAGCAGTAGTGATAGTGGTAGTAGTAGCAGTAGTAGTAGTAGTAGTAGTAGCAGTAGTATTAGCAGTAGTATTAGCAGCAGTAGTAGTAGCAGTAGTAAAAAGTGCCACATTGGAAAAACATATTTGCGAAGTGGATGAGGAAAGATCAGGCAATGTTGATATATGTAGTTGTTGAACTAATTCATTGCTTAATTGATTGCAGTCTGAAGCACGCATATAAAAAACTCATCGCGGCTGGCTGGGGTTTACTAATTGGGGGGGGCGTCCTTTTATTTGTGGGGGGGACACCGCTCAAGGGGGGTAGCCTTTCTGAGCTCCCAGAAACAGCATTTTTTAATTAGATTTTAATTAGAAATCGATCATTTGGGGGATGCGTTTTTTTTTCCAGTTTTGGCGTCTTGAAACTGGCACATTGCAAAAGTATATTATACTTGCGAGGTGGATGAGGAAACATCAGGCAATGTTGATATAGTTGTTGAACTAATTCATTGCTTAATTGATTGCAGTCTGAAGCACGCATATAAAAAAATCATCGCGGCTGGCTGGGGTTTACTAATTAGGGGGGCGTCCTTTTATTTGTGGGGGGGGACACCGCTCAAGGGGGGTAGCCTTTCTGAGCTCCCAAAAACAGCATTTTTTAATTAAATTTTAATTAGAAATCGATCATTTGGGGGATGCGTTTTTTTTTTCCAGTTTTGGCGTCTTGAAATTGCCACATTGCAAAAATATATTTGCGAGGTGGATGAGGAAAGATCAGGCAATGTTGATGTAGTTGTTGAACTAATTCATTGCTTAATTGATTGCAATCTGAAGCACGCATATAAAAAAGTCATCGCGGCTGGCTGGGGTTTACTAATTCGGGGGGGCGTGCTTTTATTTGTGGGGGGGACACCGCTCAAGGGGGGTAGCCTTTCTGAGCTCCCAAAAACAGCATTTTTTAATTAGATTTTAATTAGAAATCGATCATTTGGGGGATGCGTTTTATTTTCTAGTTTTGGCGTCTTGAAATTGCCACATTGCAAACATATATTTGCGAGGTGGATGAGGAAAGATCAGGCAATGTTGATGTAGTTGTTGAATCAATTCATTGCTTAATTGATTGCAATCTGAAGTACGCATATAAAAAAGTCATCGCGGCTGGCTGGGGTTTACTAATTGGGGGGGGCGTCCTTTTATTTGTGGGGGGGACACCGCTCAAGGGGGGTAGCCTTTCTGAGCTCCCAAAAACAGCATGTTTTAATTAGATTTTAATTAGAAATCGATCATTTGGGGGATGCGTTTTATTTTCCAGTTTTGGCGTCTTGAAATTGCCACATTGCAAAAATATATTTGCGAGGTGGATGAGGAAAGATCAGGCAATGTTGATGTAGTTGTTGAATCAATTCATTGCTTAATTGATTGCAATCTGAAGCACGCATACAAAAAAATTCATCGCGGCTGGCTGGGGTTTACTAATTGGGGGGGGGCGTCCTTTTATTTGTGGGGGGGACACCGCTCAAGGGGGGTAGCCTTTCTGAGCTCCCAAAAACAGCATTTTTTAATTAGATTTTAATTAAAAATCGATCATTTGGGGGATGCGTTTTTTTTTTTCCAATTTTGGCGTCTTGAAACTGCCACATTGCAAGAACGTATATTATACTTGCGAGGTGGATGAGGAAAGATCAGGCAATGTTGATGTAGTTGTTGAACTAATCCATTGCTTAATTGCTTGCAATCTGAAGCACGCATACAAAAAAACTTATCGCGGCTGGCTGGGGTTTACTAATTGGGGGGGGCGTCCTTTTATTTGTGGGGGGGACACCGCTCAAGGGGGGTAGCCTTTCTGAGCTCCCAAAAACAGCATGTTTTAATTAGATTTTAATTAGAAATCGATCATTTGGGGGATGTTTTTTTTTTCCAGTTTTGGCGTCTTGAAACTGCCACATTGCAAACGTATATTACACATGCGAGGTGGATGAGGAAAGATCAGGCAATGTTGATGTAGTTGTTGAATAATTAATTGCCCAATTGATGGCAACTTCACAAAAAACATCTGAAACCAGTCTGTTTGGCAATAGTGCGGCTCGACCTACTGAAAGCACAGCTCTTGCAATGAAAGAGAGTCACCTCTTCCCAACATGATGAGCCAACCCACAAGAAACCTCTGAAACCAGTGTGTTTGGCAATAGCGCGGCTTCGACCTAATGAAAGCACAGCTCTTGCAATGAAAGAGAGTCACCTCTTCCCAACGTGATGAGCCAACGCACAAAAAACCTCTGAAACCAGTGTGTTTGGCATTAGCGCGGCTTCGACCTAATGAAAGCACAGCTCTTGCAATGAAAGAGAGTCACCTCTTCCCAACATGATGAGCCAACCCACAAAAAACCTCTGAAACCAGTGTGCTGGCAATAGTGCGGCTTCGACGTACGGAAAGCACAACTCTTGCAATGAAAGAAAGCCACTGGAAGTAATTAGAGGCAATGTCCAGAAGCAGGCAAAGGTAGCTAACATAACAGCAAGACATTGGCAGAGAAAGAGGCACAACACACAAGCATTCAAGCCAGCTGTGTGCCACCCCCGGGCTGCAAGACGCACCCTCCGGGAATCGAACCTGGGCCCATCGGCCCAAAGCCTATTCAATACCACTATGCCATGGGGGCTTGCCCTAAATGGCAAAAAATGGCTTTATAGAACCACTGACTGGGCCTGGAAGGGGTTTGCCGGAATCAAAAACACAATGCGCAACACCCCCCTAACCCCCCAACCAAACCCGCAGCCAAACCCCCAAACAACCCCCCCAATTAATGAAACCCCCCCAAATAACCCTCCCCAACCCTTTGGTAGTGGCCTCCAGCTCACGAAAGGCTCTTGCAACGATAAAAAGTCAACTTTTCCCATCATCATGAGCCAAAAAACCTCTGAAACCAGTGTGTTTGGCACTAGCGCGGCTTCGACCTAATGAAAGCACAGCTCTTGCAATGAAAGAGAGTCACCTCTTCCCAACATGATGAGCCAACCCACAAAAAACCTCTGAAACCAGTGTGTTTGGCAATAGCGCGGCTTCGACCTAATGAAAGGACAGCTCTTGCAATGAAAGAGTCACCTCTTCCCAACGTGATGAGCCAACCCACAAAAAACCTCTGAAACCAGTGTGTTTGGCAATAGTGCGGCTTCGACCCCCTGAAAGCACAGCCCTTGCACTGATAGAGGGTGCCTTCAAGATGCCCTCTTTTTTTTTGGTTGTGGCTTATCCGGATCCACTTGTATATGTGCATATCAAATTACGTCGTCGTCGTCGTAGAAGTAGTAGCCGTAGTAGCAGTAGCAGCAGTAGCAGTAGTAGTAGTAGCAGTAGTAGTAGTAGTAGCAGTAGTAACAGCAGTAGAAGAAGCAGCAGCAGCAGGAGGAGGAGGAGTAGTAGTAGTAGCAGTAGTAAAAAAAGTGCCACGTTGCAAGAGCATGCTTGCGAGGTGGATGAGGAAAGATCAGATTCCTATGAGAAAAGATAAGCAAACCTATGGTAAACCATCAGATTCCTATGAGGGAAGATTCGAAAATGAATGGTAAACCATGAGATTCCTATGAGAAAAGATGAGAAAACCTATGGTAAACCATCAGATTCCTATGAGAAAAGATGAGAAAACCTATGGTTAACCATCAAAATCCTTTGAGGGAAGATGAGGAAACCACGTAGAAACCATCAAATTCCTATGAGGGAAGATTCGAAAATGAATGGTAAACCATGAGATTCCTATGAGAAAAGATAAGAAAACCTAGGGTAAACCATAAAATTCCAATGAGACATGATCAGAAAACTTCTGGTAAACAATCAAATTCCTATTTCGAGGGAAGATGAGGGAAACCACGAGGAGAAACCATGAGGGAATGAGGAAACCATCCATCAAATTCCTATGAGGAAACATTCGAAAATTAATGGTAAACCATACAAAAATCCAATGAGACATGATCAGAAAACCTTTGGTAAACCATCAAATTCCTTTGAGGGAAGATGAGGAAACCACGTAGAAACCATCAAATTCCTATGAGGGAAGATTCGAAAATGAATGGTAAACCATGAGATTCCTATGAGAAAAGATAAGAAAACCTAGGGTAAACCATAAAATTCCAATGAGACATGATCAGAAAACCTCTGGTAAACCATCAAATTCCTTTGAGGGAAGATGAGGAAACCACGTAGAAACCATCAAATTCCTATGAGGGAAGATTCGAAAATGAATGGTAAACCATCAGATTCCAGTGAGAAAAGATAAGAATACCTATGGTAAACCAAAATAGGAAGTAACCCTGGAAATTGTAATCCGAATTAAAAAGTAAAAGGGAGTAATAGCAAATTAGTGCCACCAAAAAAATGGGGATCCCAGAGGGGATTCGCTAATTAGGGGGTACATATCTATTATTAGGGGGGGAAATCAGCACGTAGAGGACTTTAGTATTGCCCCAAAATTTTCGGAGGGACGGGGATTCGCTAATTCGGGGGGTTTATTAATCCTGACTATATATTATATCCTTTGAAGTGTTGCTGTAGTTTACATTTCCTTCTTGAACTTGGTGATTTTCCAGGCCAAGAGGCAGCTAGCTGGAGCCGATGACATCTCTGAGAGCAGTGTGCGAAAGCTCTGTGAGGAGAGTCCGGTCATGCAATTTATGGCAATTTCGAAGAGGCAACATGATGACAACCATGAGAATTTGAGGTATATACCGTATACCCAATTCTCAGACAAATCCATATTTTGTCCGGTGCATGTAGCTTGCGGCTTGGGGTTGTTTTAGTATGTTTTAGTTGTTTTTGTTTCCTTCTGTTTCCACGGTTCCTCCCCATTTCCCCTAGGCATTTCCACCCACCACCACCTGCAGGAGATCGAACGCCCGCTGGAGCGCCGTTCGCTCTGCGCGCCGCTCTGCAGCGCCACCTGCGGTGGCACGGCGAAGGGCATCGACGCCCTGCCGTTGTCGTGGGCGAGACCTGAGCAAGAGGCAGGGGAGAGCAGTAGAGACCTGGATGGCATCCGTTGAAGATTTCTGGGTCAAGAAATTTAAGAATCAAACATATTAGAACATAAATTTAACATATATAATATATTTGTTCATGGAGGAAGAATTAGCATCCTGAAAAGGATTTTTGGAAGGGCGACAAGCCATCCAAGAGGAATATTTACCTATCTTTTGCGGTCTTCGGTATCAAGCAATCAAAGTGATGTAGGGGTACTGAATGATTCATACAATATGCATAGTGAGAACTCCCATATGCCCACAATGGTAGTTATGGCATGTGCAGGTGTGGGTGCTGAGAGAGGTTCTGAAACCCTCCGAAGTTCAAGCGATCCTTGGATGCACTGCTTTCAAAATCTGAAGCATGGTGCAGGTTGAACGAGGATGCAATGGGACAACCATTTTGTCAAAAGATCAGTACAAAGTCCTATATAAGGGATGTCGGTGCCTCGCATGCTTTAACAAATCTTGAGCCTCTGATACAATCATGATTTTGATGTCTACTGACCATATCAGCTTTTAAGGATCCGAGAATGGGGATTGTCACTTGGCAGAAGATGTATGCTGTGACAACATTGAGGTGACGCTGATGTGAGTGATTTTGGCAATGGGAGGTTTATCGCAACCAATTCTCAGTTTCCGACGTGCTAACAGTTCATGCTGAGTTTGTGTGTGTGTGTGTGTCTCATATTTTACTTAGTGTGCTTGGAGTCCTTGGAGGGTGCATTCCAGTCCATTCCTAACGATGTGGCTAATTAGATAAAGGTCACGCGCTGATTGGGTGCAAGCAAATGGTGACTTGGCAAGCAATTCGTTGAATGTGTTCTAAGCCCAAATAGCAGGATTGGAAGTGTTGACGGTTGCACTCCAAGCGGAGAAGCATAGCCATGACTCCCAAACGACTCGACTAGGACCAATTTACAAAGTTATCCCGAGATATCTCCATCGTGTTTTCCCCTTTCGTATTTATACATCCAATCGGCCAGCATCAATAGACCCTTCACCCTGGTTCTAGTGTTGCCAGAAAGCTTTCACTACTCATCAATCATGGCTGAGTTGGTCAGGACATTTGATCAACCAATTCTTCGATCCGGTGCTTTCCTTCAAACTTTGGAGCCGCGTCAAGCACCTCATGCCCAATGTGCAAGGTCTTGCAGCTGCGGGGCTGAATGAACACCTGCGCTTCTTGAGGTATGGCGAGGCACCGCTGCGGCCGGGTTGGTTGCACGATGAACCCATGAACATGTCAGCTAGGGCTGTGCTGTACCGTGGCTTGTGCTCACACCGGTGGATTGCTACAGCCATGCTGTGTACAGGGCCACTATTTTGCTCCACACCAAGATGGTGAAAACCGCAAAGACTGTGGGAGATCGGTCTTCTCTGCCCTTTTGCACCTGGGTCATCTTGGTAGTCTTTTTGCGGCCAGCTGATGTCATTATCACCTGAGAGTTGGGGATGAAGAGCCATTGGATCCCATTGTTGGTATTTCCCTTCCAAGATCAAGCAGGTTTGGTGATGGACTTTCTTTTTGGTCACTGAAAACTGATAAGGCTCACAACTTGTTGTTCGAACAGTTTGGTAGAGACATCCATGCACCTCTTTATTGATTCCGGCTGTGAGGTACCTCTCAGACAGCACTGGCTGCGATGATGGCTCTACTCGCTTTGTTTCGCCACTGTGCCCTGAGGCTCAAAAGGGCATTCTAGACTCTAGACTCTTCCTGTCATGTGTCTAAATAAGCAGCAGTTCTAGAGTCAGATCGTTTGGGTCATATCTGTCATATCATTGGCCAAATCATTGGCACAGGTAGCACGTTGTGGCCGTTGCGATTGGTCTTGTAGCCATTGCGTGGATGCTCCAGTGGCAACTGGAGATATGGTGATTTTCACACAGACCTTGCTGCATGCTGGGACTGAACCCAAGAACTCGGAGAAGTATGTCTGCTGGCAGCCAAAGCTTCGCAGCTTTTACTGCCTACACAAATAGAAGTATGACTCGTTAGAGAGATCTATTTGTAGGGTATAGAGCAGGGGATTTTGTCTTTCAATCTGATTCAGTCTTATTTTTGTTCGTCTGTGCACATTCCCTGAACTTCCCCGAAGCTAAATCATTGTCACTCAGGTCATCCGAACCGACGTGATGTATCCAGTATCATCTAGCTGAGCCACACAGCTGCTCAGGCTGGCTGCACCAAGGGGTCAGTCCTTTCAAGAGTGGTAGGGTGGATTTGTTTACATCATTTTCCATCAGCAATATGAAATTTGACTGCATCACTACCGCAAGTGTGTTTCAGAAATAAATGTACTTTGTTGTGGCAGGAAATGGAAAGCTCAGAGACTGTGAAGTACAGCAAAAACTTCTGTGCGTTGGATGATGTGATTTGACAACCACCATTGAGAAGACTATGATTTGTGGAGATGCATTGCTGTCAGCCAAGCCTTTGCTTTGTCATTGATGGCATCAGCAACAGACTCCAAGATCGTGAAGGAGAACGCAGTGTTGTAGCCGGGGGTATTGCTACAAGTGGATACAAGTGGGACACTGCGGTCATTGGTCGGAGACACACTCTTCTCCCTGATGGTCGCAGCACTTTCAAGTTTCTCGGCGTTGATCGCCACCTTCTAGTAGCGCTCTTGCACCGGAGAAACATGGTACACTTTACATCTCGAAGCCTGCGGTAGAGGAAGAGGCTCTACCCAGGCCAAAGAAAACGTTTGAATTACTTCGCTTGGCTCAACTGAGCTGTAGCTGTTTCACAGATGCCGTGAACTTGCTTATGTTTCATCATTTTCCATAATTTTCCATACTTTTCCAATGATCGAAGAGGATCAAGAGCTGACAGCAAACAGATTTGCTGCTCACGCCTTGGACAGAATTTTGCCTGTCGATGGTGCAGCTGACAGGATTGACCCGTGTGGTTTGAACAAGTGGAAGGTGGGACGGCATTCTTGGTCCATGGTTGCAGATGGAAATATCATGAAATATCAGTGTAGTCAGCACTGGAAAAATACTATTACATAGCCCTGACAAATCGACTGAGTTGGTTTTGTTGATGAATGATGAACATTTGACAGCCGATTCGGCTCAAAGTCACAGATATGGATCCACTCATATCCACTCCAAGTCTCTTCTTCATATTTTTTGATGTTAAGATGCCATGGCCTGCCATCTCCTTCTCTTTGGAGCCACAACACAATTCATTGCAATAGATAGACATCAAGAAGTTGCATCTTTGGGGGCGTTCCAGCCACCTTGGGTTATAGCTCCAGTTAGTTTGAACACACTGGCTTCTTCCGGCACCCCAAAGGTTCATGAAGGATTCTCAACGAGAGACTCATGGACACGCCAACCACTGGCTTCTATTCAAGTAGACAATTCTGGTGAATTTTGGAGGCCAATGCTCCCAGAGAACCAGCCCAGGAAGTACAGCTGGCATAGTCTCATGCACATCATGAATCAATGCCATGGAAGGGAGCCCTGTCTCGAGACTGGAAGAGGCCACACATAATGGTCTTTTGGAACAGTTCACGCTTCAATGGATACGAATTGATTGAGGTTATGAAAGGTTTCATTGATTGATAGGCAGTAATGACTGAAAAAAACTGCAAAGGTGCCAGAGAGCCCCATTACACACTGGCGATCCCTTGTCCCAAGCCTCGAATTATTACTTCCCCACATGTTTGATTGGTGCTGGCTTCATTGAAGCAGCTTCCAGAAATGGATGCCTGGAAAGTCTATACAGGACCCAAAAACAAAATATGTGCGAAAACCGGTAAAAAAACGCATTTCGTTTCTTTCTTTTAATGGATTTTCCCTGTATACCATAGATACGACAACAAACCCAACGACTTTGGATATCTATTGATGATGTCATGTTGACCTAAGCCCCCATGGACGAGGCTGGAGATGACGCCCAGCTAGAAGAGCTGGAGAAGGAGTTGGAGGACTGGGATGCGGCTTGGGGCATGGCAAAGGTAGGTTTGTCTGAAAATGGGATATCCCGATATGCCCACAAAATGGGATTTGACTAGGGAACCTACTGTTAATCAGTGGATTTTGGGGTACCCTATTTCTAGACAAACACAAATTGGTAGATTGATGTTAAAATTCAATGGACAAGAACTAACCAGGAGTATGGGATCAGAAATCAGAACTTTTCAGAAGCGGCATGTTCAAAAAGTCCTCGGTTTCCTCCGCATTTTGATTGTCATCCATCCATCCAGCTTGCTGTATACAATTTGAGCATGTTGAATCCTTGGAAAAATCCACGTCACAGTCATATTGGAAGGCCATTTTGGATGCTGGGATTGGAGCAGTAGCATTGCAAAGGACTTGGAGGCAGACGTGGTGTTCCTGCAGCAACGCCTGGCAAAGCTGCAGAGTCAGAACGGATGTGCGTCCCATGGCAGACCTGAGATTGGAGCCAGGTTGGATCAGTTTGCTGGAAGGTATTCCGAATTTATGGAAGTGGTGCTTTATGTTTCTTTACTTTCAGTGCTGTTCAAAGAAACACGATCCCGCTTGAATCCAATCCCTGGCCGGGAAAATGGCAAGAGATCCAGCTGGTCCCAGCAGCCAAGGTCATTGATAGATATTCCACTGGAGAATCTTTGTTGGCAACTTCCAGCTGCTGATTTCATGGCGCTCTCCATGGCAGGTGGGCTGGTGTAGAGAAATGGTATGGGAATTGGGACTTGGTTTTAGATGATGTCGCTCAGAGGATTTCTCGTGCAACGAAGCTCAGCTTGTAGGCATTCTTTAGATGAATACATGAATATGGTAGAACTATATAAGTTGGGCTAGTCAAATTTCAGAGTGCGAACTCAGTTGGAATCATAGGGCTGTCAAAGGATGTTGGGGGCCATTCAAGAATCATTGATGCTGTATATGGGCATAGGTATGTATAGGAATGTCTCCATGTTTGTTCCAGTACTGTAAGTTAGTAAGATGCAGATTCTAGATATATGTTGTTTACTTACTGTTGTTTATTCGTCCATTATCTCATAGCTGCACATGTCGAAATATTCCTTTGGCATCCTTTAGCTTTTTCCACCCCTTATCACTATGCCTTTCTGGTCAGGGATGCGCTTGTACAAAACAAGCCAAGAGATCCTTGGATGCACGAGACCAGGGTGGATTGGAAACTGCCATGTGCTGTGGTATGGCCTTGAAGCCTGGAGCACGTCAGAAGCCACTCAAGGCATCGTGTGATGATTGGGACGAAGGGGGTATGGGTCACAATTGCTCACATATCCCAACCACAGAAAATGTAAGACCAAAATATAGAATCTGCAGTTGTGTCGCCTATTTGTCCTTGTGATTCCCTATATAAAATCAATAGTGTTCTCCACTGTCTTCAGACCGAGGCTCTTGCCCTCGTTGCTGCCGGAGGCATGTCTGGCGTCCCCAAAACAAGTTGTACCCACCGGGGGAGTGATGGAACTGACTCAATATGCCATTTGCATCCATTTGCATCCATGTGCATATTGTATGATTTTATTATCAAATTATACAATTTTTGTTCCAAATCCTCCAATGCATCCCCATCAACATGCAAGGTTCCAATGGTTCCGATACCTGCCAGGCTCCGTTGAGCCCCTTGATTTCTGCTCCATGTCTGTGGCGCGCCTGGCGTGAGCCCTGCCTGACCCTGGGCCTTACAGCTGCTGTTCCACAGATGGCCCTGGGCCGGGCTCTCAAGGTGCTCTTCATGAACTGCTTACTTTTCGGGTTCTGCTCTGCTTTTCTTGGGGAAACTATAATTAATAATTGCATATAATTGCTGAAGATATCCTGGCGATGAACATCAATATCCATTACTAGTCACTATTACTGGCCAGTAAAAATCTCCATGAGTCCCGTTTCCCAAACTTTTGTCGTACCCCTGTCTTCACCACATACCCTGCCACGCAGGCGTTCCGCCGATCGCCCACCGGGCCCTTGTGCATTGAGAGCGAAGATGGTGAATGTTTCGGCACGCGGAACTTGCAACCCTACGAGGCACATCATTTGGGCTTTCATGGTAGCGTAAGGCAGCTATGGTTATGATCAGCATCAAGAAACTTGATAAAATTTGGAGAGATGGAAGTTTCAACATGTTCAGTGCTCAGTTGCTACTGACTGATGCATGATTGATCTCTCCGGATGTCAACATGAATACATTAAAGAAGGCGTCCTTTCTTTTCATCCTGTCGGGCTTGTAATTTGCTGGCTTCACTGTGATCTCTTGCGTCACTTTGTGAGGCGGTTTGGGCTTTGACCAAGCATCACACCCCACGGCTTCTTCGTTTTAAAGTCAAGGAAAGGACGGACAAAGGACCGGGTGCTGCAACCAGTACGATGAACATGACTGAATTCTCAGTGTCAGGATGTTTGACAAAACAAATACAGTACAAATCCTTCAGGTCTTCAGATTTTGACTAAACATGTCGGATATGTTGGACTCAATCCAGGCCAGAGGCAACAGAGTAGATGTAATGTTTGGCATCCTCCATTTGAGAAACGCTTATTGTTGGTCCATGTTGCTCCTATTTCCTTGCAATCCCTTACTTCATGTTCATTGCATTTTATATTGTTATCTCTCCATTTACCCTGCTTGGTTCCCGTTTTTTTTCATATTACAATAGATAATAGCATATCATACCAAACATGTTCCAACAGAGCTAAAACAACTTTAGTTTAGAGGATTAATTAATGAGGATTATATATCAAACATTACCAAATCATACCAAACCCATTTTTGATGGGTACAAGCCTCCAGTGTTGCTGCTTGATCCATTTTGATCCATCTTGATCCATTTTGATCCCATACATCTCCCTAAAGTCATGGTGCTATAGGAGCCGTCCACCCTGAGACGTCGGTGATGCTGTTGGACTCGGCTATTCCCAAGCAACCGCTTTTCACCGTCAGCTGGCCCCTTGGAATCAATGGATGGGTGCTATCCTTCAGGAATTCGGTGTTGATGTGGTTTGGATGTGGGGTATGGGTCAAAATTCAAGCAATTGCTATCATTTGTTTTGTCAATTTTAGGTCTTTCATCCCAATTTCTGGAGGAACATCTCCGCTTTGAGTGTCGCCTGGGGCGGCCGCAGTTGATTCGATTTGAGGCGTCGAGAGGGTGCACGGTACCAGATGCACGTCTTCACAAGGGAGGCATGGTGGGGGGCACAGGGCAGCTGCCTAAGCCTTGTCAACAATCTGCACACATATTCTGCCATATCCAGTGGGAAAATCATGTTTGAACCTATGTATACCGTACTTCAAACCGGGTTTCCGGGTTTCCATCCCTGTTTGTGTTTTGATTGTGAAACAAAAAAGTCATTTTTTGCTGCTGGCAGTGGCCCTTGGTTGACTCCCATGGTTTGTTGCTGTCATCCCACCAGCGAAGTGAGCTCCTCAGGTGGTCTCTGGCCGATGTGCCTGGGCTTACCGGCAACGTCGCTTCAACTTGGAGGCCAGCCCATGTCGAGAGGGTCGAGAGGTGAGGTCACCAGAGGTGATGCTTGGTGAAATAATGCATTCGTTTGGTGAAACCTTGCATGAAGGCCTTTGAGGCTGCTGATCTCCATGTGCACGTGGAGTAGCTTGGCCAGATGGGTTCAGAGTCAGCGCAACCGTTGATGAATGATGAATGTGTTTGGAGATAGAACATGCGCAAAGGCACGGAGCCAAAATTGAGATAGCGAGGGCCAGGGCATTTCATAGGTTCAACGCAACAAACACATCTTTCATCATCTTTCCTATTTTCCTGCCCCTGTCATATTCAAGATACACTTTACAGTAGCTGCACTTCTCCGTTGAGATGAACTGAATTGGCATGTGTTTGGATTCAAGTGGCAATGGCCGCGATCAAAGGTTTCCGTTTGCAACCATGCAGATCACCTGGTTGATACCCCATCCCCTGATTTGAATGTGAGAAAGATTGCTGTAAGTCGTGTTTTCTTGGACAGCTATATTGTGTGTAAGATAATTTTGTTGTATCAATTATATTCAGTTATCCATCACTTTTAAACATGCAAAAAAGAAAGAAACATTCAAAATATGCAAATTCGCCTAGGTCTGGGCGCTTTTATGCCAAGCCCACGTGATCTATTCTGCAGGATGGAAACCAAATGCATCGGAAAGGCATCCACGACGTTTTGCAGATGGACCACTGAGGTTCGATTGGCCCACTGCTCGGTGTTGGATGCAGCTTGGTCGTGACCAGCTTCAGGACCGGCTCCAGCTGGTGGATTTCCAACGGGATGGAACCCAGCATCAATGGCCATAAGATCCACAAAAATGTGGTAACGTCATTGTATATGACATGAAATAGTTGATGATCTGATGATTCGGACGTGATGTGTTTTTTTTCAACATAAAGAACTCAACCTGTTTCTTGGAACACCTCTGAAAGAACATGAATTTTGAGATAAGAGCCCTCGCAACGCCATGCGGCTGTGAGGAGTTTCCCTTCAGTGGTTCCTCTGGGTCGCCCACCACCGATCAACTGCGTCGCTTGGAGTTGATGTTGGGATGGTGGGATGCTGAAGATTCCTGGTTGCTTTCATTAGGGCCGTTACCTCCAGAAAATGTGTATGTATATATAGACATACATATATACATATACATATAATATACGTATGATAACTATATAATATGTATGTACTGTATATGATATGCTACTGAAATGGCACCTTCTCCACTGAAGCAGCTCCATCAATCAGGGGTTGACATTGATTATATAGGCATGTTTGGACAAGCACAATCAAGACAAGGCTTACCTTCTATCCCCCCACAGATCCAGCTACCAAGGATTACAACTGTCGCCTGCTCGGGAAGATCTGGAGATCTCTTTGCTGCTAGGATGAGTTGGTGCCAGATTGGTGAGAGGAGGGTCCAAAGTGCTGGTTGCAGTCAGAAGTAGTTGAGGATTTTTCGTCCAGGAATCCGCACCATTTGAAGCCATAAAAAAAGGAGACAAACGCTTTGGGAAGGAAGAAGAGTCACACATACACACAAAAAAACATGGATGGTTCTATTATTGTTAGAAACATGTTTCTAGAAGATTGGTTTGTTGCTGCGCAGTGCTACGGACTCTCCCTGTACTTGTAGCAACAACAAGTTATCCGCAGCAACAGGAACATTTTTTGCAGATTCAAAGACTTGGTTGATCTTGGTTGCCTTGATGGTTCCATACTTAAACCTTAGGTTGGATCATTTTGGATCATGCAGACAGCCTCTCACCCAGTGGAGTTGCATCATCGTTTGCCGGCAAACGGCTCCTTTGTACAAAGTGATCCTGGTTGGTGACTCCAAATACATCATATGTTGGTACATATTTGCATTTAAATTATCTTCTTTGATATTCTTTTTTGGATGTTGATCCCAAGTGCTTAATATGTTTGAATTTGCGATGGCTTGAAGCCACCAACCAGATTTGATTTTCAATAGTTCGTGCTTAGCCACATAGATTCCCCGAGTGGAGGTGCCAATAGTTGTACCGTTGCAGATGGACCATCCTTGATACGATCTTTTGGCCGGGAACAACCTGCTTTTACCAGCAGAACGGTACTGTACCATTTGGTTCTGGTTTGTTCCAATCTCACAGTTAAAGGATGTTAAAGGCATTCCTTGGAATGAAAACGCTCCGAAGAAGTGACTTCAGAGGTGACTGCCAGTACGAGCATTAAACACTCCAAGGGTTCAAAGGATAGAGTGTCTTCAAAGCTGGAACAACACCAATGTTTGCAGCAGATTTTCTCGCCAGAACAGGCAAACTATGCAACTTGCACAAGACCTTGTCTGGACGATGCGTATCGGCTCAGCTCTTTTTTTTCACAGATGTGATGATGATCAATCAAAGTCCAAAACAACACCAAGCCTTCAAGCAGCAGAGACACCTTTGTGGATATAGGAACTTTTTCAGGATCTTTCTGATGCTGCAAAAACAAAGATCTATGATCTATGATTATTTGGACTATTGAAACCGTCCCCAGTTGTGCAGCACCACAAAATTGTTTCAGACAATAATACCTCCTGGCAAGTCTCCAATCCAGGCTTGTGTCTGGACACTTATAGCCAGCCTATAGCGTATTATTTTTTGTGATCATGCCAATTTCCATTCGATTCACCGGGCTGGTTTAACCTGGGAGTCCACTTCTTGATCTTTGGTATGAACCCATTTGGGTGTTGTTCTCACTCATTGCGCTTGTCAGTTACCAAGACTCACTCAACAGCCGATACATACTGTATCACAACCCGGCCGTTGTATTGCCGGGTCCATCATCAAGTCGCCCATGTTTGCGTAGCCTTTGAGCCGCAATGGAGTTCATCGTGAAAGAGAGCCGCAAAGTGTGGATTCCAAATCATCCCACCCATGGCTACAGGCTCGACTGGCAGTTGTTGTTCGCAATGTTTAGAGGCGCATCTCCATTTGGAACCTGGTCACCACAAGTTCCCCCCAAGAAGTAATATCAAATCATGCAAATAAATGCAAATAAGATATATGGGGATAATATGAATTCATAATATGATTCATTCGGATGTGTCCTAAGAAAATTGGAGGAAACCAAATTTCATGCGGATCCCATCGAAGCCTTTGGAAGTCTTTTAGGCCTGGCTGGGCCAGGCCTGGGCTCGTGGATGACAATGCTGAGAGCGGCGAGTTCCTCACAGTCTTTGATGATGAAGGGAACAAGTTCCAGGCAGCTTAGCTGTCACTGCTGTGGAATGGATCGAAAGGTGCTGCACGCTGCACACTCAAACCCACAGCATACGCACAACATACCCACAACATGCCACATAACTGTCCAGTTACACTTTTAATATCTTTTAATCTTGTAGTTGTAGTATGAAGATGTATGAAGAATCATTTTGCAATGTCACATTAAGATTATAAGATTGATGGTGTTGATAATCCCCCACTCAATGGCCGATGTTTGCCGATGTTTGGGACATGGATCACAACCCCTAAAGATCCCAGTGTTTCCTGTTCCCTTCACCCAGGTGGCACGATCAGAAGCCCTTGCGGTGGATGCAGCATGCCTCACAGGGGTGGAAGATCTCTTGACGCTGGGGGATTTCAACGAGCCGGTTCCGTGGCAGACGTGGCAGATGTCAGTGGGTCACGTCCAAGTGGAACATGGTTTCCTCCAAGTTGTGCTGCTACAGATGCTCTTGCACCTAGTATGTGCATGTATGTGCTAGGTTGCGCATTTATGCAAATTTGACAATGGTTGTTTGCACAACCATCCCTACTCCAGCATCCAACACCACTTAACTATTTGCAATGGTCCAAAAAAAAGTGAGTGGTTAAGCATGCTGGAGGAGCCATTGAACAGTAAAGTACTCTACATCGTCATGTTCGTGGCTGAAAACACACTTTCTGTATCTTTCTGTTAAGCTTCAATCTCATATTTGTTGGCTTGATCCCTGCCCAGTACTGTTCGCCTCTTCAAGTCCGCACCACCAGGCTTTGCTGCACAACATCCGTGTGCGATATGATCAGGAGCCGCGATGCCGGGCCATCTCGGCTTGATCTTAATCGGTCCTTTGGTTGTCGTCACTTGTGATACTTGATGAGATGCTCTTTTGGCCCTGGGAAACACACGATACCATACAATTGGTCCTTTTGGGGATTGAACCTTAAAATTTCTGCGCTACTCGCTTTTGGATTGAGTTGGATGTGGCCTATAAGTGATGACAATGATTGAGTTGGCTGAGCCCAACAGTTTTGTACCATGCATAGATGTGTGGAAGATAAGAAAAACACATACGTGCAGGCATTAGGAACGGTTTATGGAATTGTTTGGTCAGCACCCAATGCCAAAAATGACACTGAGATTTTGGAGAGATAGCGTGTTACGACGACATAGAAATTGGAGTGATATTAATATGTACGTGTGTAAATGTCTTGATTGCTAAACGATTTGAATGTGCCCATGCTTGCTGCTTGCTCTTTAATATCCAGGTTTTCTTGCTCGCGCAAGACACTGGGACCCTGGAAAATAATGTCCTAAGATGTCCTAATCATCATATTGGCATGTGGAATAGGTTCCGAGGAATTCCTTTCAGTATCTTCTCATCCCTTTGTTGCCTCTGCAGGATAGTATTTACACTGGCATTGGTATGCCCATTCTGATCTCAGTGAAGCTTGCCAAGCAACAAAAATGGTGCACAGCGAGGATGTTGATGACTAGCAGTGTAGGTAACCTTCTACCCATATTTGCCTCATGTTTGTTCATCAAGACTTTTGGAATCTCTCACAGTCCCATTCTGAATTCAGGACAGCGAATTCAGTCAAAGCATAACTCATCATAACTCCAATTCGAGAATCATTTCAGAAGCCCAGAGAGGCTACATTTACAAGCGCAGAACCAAGGAATCCCTACCAAAACATTCCTGGACTTTACAGCCAAGAGACGATGCGGCAGTACAAGCGCTTGGCTGCCAAAGCTCCAAGTCAGGCCAGGGGCTGTGATTCTACAAGGTGGTTCCGCTTAACTACAAGGATCTCTTTGAGTGGTCTCCCATTCTTGTCCTCACACCTATCTTAAAAGGTTTGTAAGCAAAATGTCTACAATTCTTTATTACTCGGCCGCCTTATTTCAGTTGTCGGTCAGGATTCTGCCTACTGATCCCATGCAAGAACACATCAAACGAGTTTGTTTGAAAATATAGTACCCCTCGACAATCCACTGATGTTCATCATAGTTTCCCATATTTTCCCCACAAGAACAGCCATCAAATGGTGGCCCATCTCCATGGGCGGCCAGTCTGGTGGTGGCCTTCCAATCCACCTCTACACCGTGGCAGATGCCGCATATAGAGCCGCTAGGAGACAGCGAATCCAAGGGGATGATGGGTGGAAAAATGTAGATGAACAGATCATTTCTGCTTTGCTCTTCATGTTTGGGATATTTGTGGATATTTACTGTAGATTGTGGTTGATTCTTTTTTTTTTGAGGTGAAATTGAGAGAAATTACCTGACTTTTGACCCACGGTCAGATAGATGTATACAGACAGTGTTGAGAACAAATTCTACTCGTTGAGGGAGCACGCGCCTGAGTTGATTGTGTGTTTGTGGCTACTATTCCAATATATATTCGGTTTGTCTGAAATTTAAAGCGAGGTACCCCAAAATGCAACGGGTTATCACCACGGTCCCGGGTCCCCGCTAAGTTGCGATTTTTTGGGGTATATTGTATACCACATGTTTAGACACACCAATGTCATAGTTTTCTCGGTGTTCCCGCCATTGTCCCATGAATTGTTGGTACATACCGCACTTCTGGCTGCTTACAATCCCTATAACCATCCCAACAAATGGCCCCACCCCTGTAAGGCCATGCTTTCAGAGAAGGCGAGCCAGTCTATCATCATTTCAGGCTGGAGGATGATGAATGGTCGGGGGCTGTTTTCCAACTGTTTTTGTTCACTAAAATGATGAGATGATTCCTTTCTCTGTGGATCAGGCGAGAGTGGAGCAGGAAAGACCGAAGCGACGAAGCGCATGTTGGTGGCAGCCTTAGAGATCTTAGAGCGTCCGGCCGCATGTTGGGTTCCTTACATGGCAATGGGACATTCCCTATCAATGGGTACTTCTAGGGGGTGATTTTCAATCAAGCCATGTTTAATTACCCTTGGGGTGTAGGTAAATTGGTAGTGTGTGTGTGTCCTTCTTGCAGTTACTGTAAGATCAATTCTTGAGTTGAACAAAAGGCATTCTGGCAGTGCCATAGGTAATAGCCAGTTAAGGCCTACTTGGCAGAGTTGCAAAGTTCCAAATCTGAACATCGAGGACTCCAGCAGTTTGCTGAGTCGAACATGTCCATTAATTGAAGGATCTCTTTGAGTAACTTAGACGCATACGAATTGTTTGAGTAAATGGGTGTCAAGTCTCAGGCCCTCTTGCTGGAATGAGACATTACCATACATTACCATTACACATACTATTACTGCAACCTTTGAAAAGCATTTTGATTTGGAGGCTGCTACAGGGTCACCTCCCAAAAGCAGTGGTTGAAGTACTGAGATTAAGGATGCGCCATGTTGGCATCATGGAAGATGAGTTTGTTGGTTTTCATCTTGCGATGATTGATCGTCCAGATTGAATGACAGGTGTTTGGGGATGAAGAAGCACCAGATAGCTTATCCTTAGTCTCGTTGGTTACATTTCCAAGTATCAAGTTTTATTGGTAAACAGGTAAACATTCAATTTCGATCAATTTTGGGGAACAGTTTGGATCAACCACCAACCTCAGTGCAGCCAGATATGTTCACCCAATTCTTGCCTGTTGATTAACTTGCCCACTACTGTTGCTTCAGATTCCCATGATATGCCAAAAATGTATAAACATGTCCAATGCTAAACTGGGGATGCTCTTTTGATACCCAATCACATTCTGCAAGGGTGTTACTAAATCATCAGCGAACACAACATCCCTATTCCATACATTAAAATACTCTATATATAGTCCCTATATGTTCGCTATGTAGCCGCTTTGTCGTGATATGCCTTGATATCCAGCCCATCCCGGCGGCACACCTCGCAGGAGGTCGCCGCAGCGTGGAGTCGCAGGTGCTGGACGCGAATCCGGTGCTGGAAGCATTTGGCAACGCCAAGACGGTGCGGTTTCCCGACACGGCGGAGCCACCGATGGGGATCCAGAATAGGGCATGTCCAAGAAGCAAAACTGGTGGTAACCCCAACTCTAAGCCTGGAAAGGGAAAATTCATTTGAGTAACTCAAACCAATTGTTTTTTTTTGGAAGCTTAGTTAGTGTCCCAACAATTCTATTGTGTTGGAGGTACAGAACTTCGCAAGATGTGTCCCCGTTCCCAATCCATGTGACCAGGTGAGGAACGACAACTCTTCACGCTTCGGGAAGTTCATCGAGGTAGTGGTGGTCTGTGGTGGTGGCGTGGGAACCATTGAGGAGAGTAAAATTGATCTAAAATGGAGGTCTGGTCTGGGTACCATATCAAGATTATCAAGCGATAGAACTTGGGGGACAAATCCCCATTGAACATCCTGAAAAACATCAAAGTCTAGTAGGCGGCAAGTTATTTTTCACTATACTTCGTCAAGAGTGCCAAATGAGATGTTGATGGATGCTGCAGATTGTGAAGGTCAATAATCATGGAATTTCATCATATATTCATATAATAATATATATATATAATATAATATATATATATATTCTATGCTAATGTGTGACTGTGCAGTTCACGGCTGAAACATGATGACATCTCCGGTGCTCCAACTTCGATCGAGGTGGAGTTCGATTCGGGTGGCAAGTTGCTAAGTGCACAGCACCTTGGCCATGAAGCGCATAGGGAAGGATTGATCCCGAGGATGGAGGATCAAAAGATCAGGTCCAATCCAGTCCAACGGATCTATATTCTATATAACAATATAGTACATGTATATATAATTATATATATACATGATATGATATGATAGATGTCTCTGATTTATGGAAGGCTCACCATGCCTCTCTGTATCATTCAACAGCCAGTATCAGTCTATGACAGTCCTTTTTATCATATTGCCCTTTGGTCAGGCGGATGAGGGATATCACCAATGCCTGCCACAGCACCCAGGATCTCCAACTATTTGCTGGAGAAGTGTCGAATTGTCCATCAACAGCCTGAGGATTGCTGGATCTGATGACCAACATCACAAATCTTGGGGATGGGATTAGCATTGCATTTTTGATGTTATCCTGTGCAGTTGCCAGGTGATGTTCTCGGGTTACAACGACTATATGACTATAGAATACTATATGACTATAGACTATATGTAATATGTAGATCTATCATGTATCCAACCAACAGCAACTTTGAGCACGGACACTGATTGACCACCGCTGCCGGGTGCCGCAGGAGCGGAACTACCATATCTTCTACCAACTCTGCACTGCATTTTCCAAGGCGCCAGGAAGACACACTGCCAGATGAATCCACATGGTGAAATCAATGTGATAAGATAGCTTGAAGTGGGATTGCCAAAATGTCAATGTTATTTAATGTTATCTGAGTTCACAGATTGTGAATGATTGTGGATGATTGTGATTTGGGTCGGCACAGTTTTGCTTTCTCACTCTTAGTATCTTATTATTATCATGACATTTCATAACATGTCATGACAACTCATGACAACTCATGACATTTCAAACATGGATGCGCATAATTTTGCCAAAGTCTCGCATGTCATCCGCTGCCAGGGTCAGGTGGCCAAAGATCTTCAACTGCAACCTGCCTCGGACTTTGAGTACAGCAAGGTGCCAAACTGGACTCGCCACTCTTGGGCGGTTCAGGGTGTCGGGCTGGTGTCATGGTGGTCCATGCCGCAAGGTCATCAAGTGGAATACAGTATTTGATATAAGAGGTGTTTGGTGAGCTGTTCATTCTGAACGTCTTGGGGCATTTGGAAGATTCCGGAAGGCAAGCCAGCTTGCAAATGTTGTGCTACTATTCTGTCCATGGTACACGTTTGATACATGTTGATACGATGTCATCCTTGAATAAGACCTTAGAGCTTTGCCAGGAGTGTACCGAAATCGCGGGACTCGATGATGATGCCGAGTTCACTGCTGTGTTGGATTGTATGAGTGGCTTGGTACCTGAAACATGAGGGGGTAGGTCCTGGTAATTGGATGACAAGATCAAAAAAGATATGATCCTACATTGTGCTTGTTGAAAGACTTTGTTGTGTATGCGTGAACTAGCCACTGGACTGGGGTTTCAATGATTCCACTTTGGTTCATGCATGTTCATGCTACGCCGTTCGTGAAACCACTCATGGTTTTCGGTACTCGTAGCTGCACAAAGAGACTCTTTTTGAAGAGGATAATACCTGGGTAAATACAATAAGAGATCATTACCTTTCAGAAAGCCAACGCGCAATTTCTTGCGCCGATTTCGATCATCCACCAGCCCGGGACTCCTAGGCAGTTTGGGCTTCACTCAGGAGACTGTGCATGACTGTCGGACCATGCATGGGTTATTTTGGCATGCTGCATGCAGGGGGACGTGTAACTTTAAGCCTAACTGATATGCTGCATATTAGCCCCGCAACATCTATCACATGTCGTATCTATATACACGTATTTCCTCTGCTTGGCAGGACCTCCAAGAATCTTGATTTTTCGGCAAATTTGGCGGCAAAGAAATATCCCCGGTTTCTGGGTGTGCTCATGTATATGGCGATTTGCTAGATCGAACATGATGGAACATGATGGAACCATCAACGGAGTGAGATTATATTCTGTCAAGACACCTTGCCCCAAACGTGTCACACAGCAGAGTGCCAGTCATAGCATCACTGGATATCAGCGGTGTTCGTTCGCCACAGGAAGAACGTGATACCATCTTCCGCATCGTTGCTGCAGTACTTCATCTAGGACTGGATTGATGTCATAAGCCTTGCTGGTCCGACTTCGGTGATTGGTTTCTTTGGGATCATTGAACAGGATAGGACCGTGGCACAACAGGAAAGGCATGTGGAATGATCCCAGCCCACCCGTGGTGTTTCGAATCGTGGGAGATGTTTGATTCAGCTCCTTCAGGTGTGAATGTTGGGATACTGCACCAAGTAGTACCAAGTCTTAGATGTTCGCTATGAATTGGATTCTTGATTCAACACTATTCAATTTGATTCATTACATGATGATTTCCTCTGCCACTAAGCCACTAAGCCCAAACAACTGTTTGCCAGGAGAAGTTGAAATTGTAGCATGTGCGCGAAACGGTTCCGATGGCGTCAGCGTGGCCGAGGTCATTGGGATTTGTCGGAGCACGTGCTATAGGGTGAGCCCGGTGTCAACTGTGAAACAGGCTGTGTGGTGTTGTCCTTGAAACAAACTAATGCCATCTAAACTCCTAGACTCATCTAATTCCATCTGATTTCAGAAATTCGATTGACTATTCAGTTTTGATTACAATGCTGTCGTTGTTTGGGTAAAATGGATCTTCAGCCAGTCCAGGACAAGACGTTGCCATTGGTCTGCGACCTGCTGGGCGTTACATCTGAGCAGATGAATGACGTCTTGGAGCATAAGACCTTCGAGGACAGACTCAGTGATGGATGTGGCTCTGACTTTCTGATTTTCTGACCTAGTGTTGTTGATCAAACACCATTGCAATCTAATAGTGTAAAGCCCGCAAACTGTCAATATGACAACATATGACAGCTATAGTTTCTAGACCTATTTAAGCAGGTTTCATGGAAGTATTCAGCAGTTTGTCCATTTGATGATCAAATTGCGCAGACTCACTCAGTGGTGTATGGATACCTCCAGTTTGGTGCTGTTGATTGAACACCACCAGAACCATATGCAGTGTAGAGCCCCCAGCATTTGCCGTTATCAATTTTCAATATTACATAACGATATGATAAATAATTGCCAAACCTCTTTGGTTTCATGGAAGTAGAACGGGAGTATCATCCTTTGGAGCAAACGAAGAACTTATTATGGATGAATTTGGATATTGGAGAAATTGGAGATGCTGGAAAGATAGCAGACATGATGTATGACAATGACCCTGTTTCCAGGATCCCTTGACTGAGACCATCATCCACCGGCCGCACCTCGGCCAAGATGAAACATGGTCGTTGTTCTTGGGCCATTTGCTTTGGTTCTTTGTTGCAATATGTTGTTTTGTACCCAACTGGTGCTATGCTGAAAATTGGCTTTAATTGAAAGACACATAGACACCGAGTCACCATCCAGTGATTGTGATTTCTAGGGCTGTGCTGCACAGTGTTGCGGTCCTTCCGTAGGCACGATGTCTCCTCCGCATCGTTTACCCGGCATTCGATGGCCAAAGTGGTCTACGCACGGCTGTTCGATTGGCTGGTGTGGCGAATCAATGAAAGCCACTAGACTTAACTTACATGCTATTGGTGCTGAAATAAGTGACCAGAAGCAGTGCTAATGCATAATTTGACTGACACATGCTGCATCATGTTGCGTATTTTGAGTGGAATGAAACCACCTAGAAGACTAGAACCAGAAGAGAAAGGCATGTAAGCTGATTTCAATCAGCCTTCTGTGCAGCAGCAGCGGTTTGCCTTTCACTCCAAACAATATGTTGTTGATTGCTTATACCGTATATGTCTGCTTTTAAAAGAGCTCAAGCACCTTCAAACATTTCAAATATTTTAAACAGTCTAAAGTCATGTGACACAATCATGTCTTGCTCTTGCATGAGGCATCAGCCACAAGAATCAGCAGAAAGATGTGCGAAAGATTGGATTGCTGGACATCTACGGTTTTGAAGTCTTTGAGTGGAATCTTGATTTGCAGAAGCTGTCAGTCTTGATGCCCGCGATGGGGACTTCAAAAGACACTCCTGCTGATTAACAGGTGCAATTGCTAAATCCAGCCTTTCTTTATTAATCCTTTTTTTTTAACGAGTTATGCATCAGGATACCTTCGAAATCTCTGTACTGTATACAATATTGAGTATGACAGTATGCATCGTCTGAAGAGCATTTCCTGAGTTTGTGACTGGTTGATCTAAGTAGGCAAACTCCTTTTGTGTTACTCAATACTGCAGATTGTTCTCACTGAACAGGGCAGTTCATGTGTGATTTCTTTCCATCATACTTCTATCCCCAAGCCTTGATGGTTGTTATTTCAATGACTACTGTATCGAATCTCACAATCCATGTGAGATTACCACAAAGAAACAGAAAGAGCACCGAGCGTTGAAAGTGGGGTCTTTAGATGCTTTCGGCACGGCTTGGCCCCGAAGTCCAAGGAATTCCTTCGAGCAACTCTGTATTAACTTTGCCAATGAAAAGCTGCAGCAGCACTTCAACATGCACATGCATCTTGGACCATACTTTGTGCGTGATTGGGGCTCGACATGGGCATTGATGAGTTTTAGCCGGACAGATTCCGGCTGAAATTGCATGACACAAACAGCATGGAGTTTTGTTCTTCCAGTTTCAGGCAAACCTCTCTACGGTGTCAGAATATCCATCATGTGGTTGCCAGTTCGTTCCTGTTCCATCGCTAGTTGGCAGAGTTGGACAACCTGGGGCGAAACTGAAGGCTGCAAGCAAATTGTTCAAATCAAAATAGACCATTCATTCGATGGCTCAGTATCCAAAAATCATGGGGTCTCATTTTACCGGCGTTTTGAATCGGAAAAAATATGTTGAGCCATTGGATGTTTGTGTAGTCCCACTCGTCCCACACCAGAAAGGGCACCTTTCCGAGTTCTTCCCAGGTTCAGTCTGGAGCAAAGACTGTACACCTCGGAGGGCATCAACTGGAGTCATATCACCTGGCAGGAGCTTCCACAAGTGACATGGGCAACTAACCATGCTGGACCTTCCATTGACAGGTATTTAAGAGCTGGGGAAGGTGTTGCTGCTGGACAAAAGAAGGGAACAGCAGTATGTCTACCAAAACGATCAAACATGTATGCGCTGTTTGAATTCCAGGGAGGGTCTATCCATGTCTATCCACTGTTTTGCAGAAAGTCATGCCCCCGATGGCATTTAAGTTGCCAGTCATCCCCCATGGAATGATCCAGCAACGACACCTGCAGGACAATCAGCATATCATTGATTCGCTGGACAAACGACCACTAGGCTGGGTGGCAGTAGATCCTTTCAGGTGGAGCATGCTGTTGATGAGGGTATTCCCTGGCTTCGGTACGCTCCACGGTGCTAGTCATAGACGTAATCTCTTCACTGTGTGGTCTAATAGTAATTATAGATGGTATATGTAGTATAATGTAGTATATGATATAGGATGATATAGGTAGCCTCGCCCCATTTTTTGCTACTCAAATGATGACTAATGATGTTACATGTTCAATAATTATAATAGGAAACCACACTTTATATAATTTTCTCTGTGGTCACCTGCGTGGTTTGACCATTGCTCACTGGGTAGGTCTGTTCTGCTTGGTGGACTCCGAGTGTTTGATGCCACAGTCCACTGACAGTTCGCTGTTCACAAAGATTTTGAACAACTTCAGAAGCTCCAAGGTGAAGCTGGGCTCGGATCATGGTGAAACGAGTTTGAATGAAATGATAATCTGGTTCTTCATGGTTCTTCATGTTTTTTTCAAATTTGTTATCCGCTGTCTGGTGTACAATTTGTATCAATTTGTTGCATGGTGCGGTGGGCTGGCAAGTGGAGCCCTGTCATAGGGCGATCTAAAATCTGAGCTGTAGTTGCGGTATCACTTTATCAATTGCAACCAAGCTCAACAATCAATACAATCACCAGCCATCACCAGTCCCTGCTGTTTGTATTCCTGTGCCATCCACTTTGCAGGTGATCTACAAGGCTTCGAGATTTGGAAACACCGACTTTGGAGTGGCGCATTACGCAGGGGAGGTGGTCTATAGTGTGGAGACCTTCTTGATGAAGAACACTGGTAAGCTTTCGAAGGATGGGAATGCCGTGGGATGCCCCGTAGGAAGAACGCTGTTCCCATATCGGTGGGAAACCATATGGTGAACATCGAAGAAAGATCCAGTCTTGCTTGGAAGTGGGGATATATCAATGGTTGGGGCCCATGCCCGGATATGCTAAAGAGTCTCAAATCCCCGACATGGTAGGGGCTTGAGAATTCACAGGACCAAGATTCATGCTTGGACATGTGATAATGGTTGCACAATGTTGCACATATCAAATGCTGATCGGAAACGATTCGCTGTCTTCACTCGAAATCTCTTCCATTGATCACATTCTGACATGAAATCCTTCCAGAATTTGAATAGTTCAAATATGAATTAATAGGATATCATACTGCGTCCCTTCTTGACGGGTTGTGTTGCCGCTTTTCATTCAATTGGATGAAGAAGACTGTCTATCCCCGGATGACGAGAGACAACATTGGACAGCACCTGCAGGACGTCGTGAGCCTCTTCAAAAACTCGGAGGCCAAGTCTAAACAACACAACTCTCAAATCGAATCCCTGGAGTTGGGTTTTTTTGATGGAGATTAACAGATTAACAGCTTTTTGGGTGCTTTTGCAAGGTTCCCTTTGAAAGGCATTTTGCTCAGCTCCCACAAAACATGTCGTCCATGCTTTCCCTGGAAATCTGTTCAACTTGAAAGCAATCAGCTGCCGATGAAGTCAGGCGCCATGTCTCCCAGTTCGCCCATTTCGCATCAGAATATCTCAACCGTCTGAACCCATCACTGCCCCAGTGGAACAGGTGGAGCTGGTGCGTCGTCTCTTCACGGACCCCCGCTTCGCGCCGCCGGAGCAGGCGCCGGCGCGCGGCGCCGGGGCGCGCAGCGCGCGGCGCGGCTCGCGGCAGGAGGAGCGGCAGCGGCAGAACGTCACGGTGAGTCGCTTCGGTGAAAGGATGGGCCCTTGGGGGAATGAGATGGGGGAATGATGGGGGAATGATGGGGATATGGGGATTAAGCTGATTTGTCCAACACAAATAAGGGACTGGAATGGACTTAAGTACCAAAAATTGTGGATTTGACTTTGACTAACAGACTAACAAATCTTTGGGGATTGAAACAAGGAAACACAGGGATTGAAGGAACAAAGATTGGGATTTAAGCAACTGAGGGTGGATTTGACTCATTTGACCACGTCTAGTTTTGTCATATCGCCGCACATCAACGTGGGTTGGGTTGGGAGGTGATTTTCTGAAGACAATTCTACTTTTCCCATTGATCGAGCTAAATTTAAAAGTTTTAAACTGTTGCATGCACAAACATGTGTTTCTGAGGGTCGTTTAGGTTGAAGGAGTGACTGTATAGCTACTCGTAACTGCAAGCAATCTTTGGCTGAAGCAGCCGGGCTAATTTTTTGGAAATGCGTTCCATTCCGGCGTTTTTATCATCGAATCATCTCTACGTTGTTGTTGGATAGGGATTGTAGTTGGATAGGGATCAATCGCCATCTATGTCGTTGCATCCTGAGGCATGATGTTCCGCGAGCAACTAGAACGCCTGGTGGAGGATCTTAACAAGACTAACCCACGCTGCTGGTCTCATCAAGTCGTTGGGGGGAACAGGACCTGTAGGACCTGTAGGACCTGTAGGACCTGTAGCTATCTTGGGGGCACCAGCCCAGCTGCTTTTCCAGGCTATGTCCGTTGCATCAAGCCCAATGGCAACAAACGGCCCAACGAGTTGGATTCCCTGGACGTGCTGCGACAGCTGCGCTGTGCCGGGATGTTGGAATCCATCCGCGGCTTGGCTTAAGCCTTTAAATGGATAGAGATGGCAACTCACCAGCAATGAGCAAAGATAGGGATGGCTTCAAATCTATTATCTATAAATGGACGTTTTCATGGGAAAATGCACTAAACAAGATTAAACAAGGGAAATTTTCCATTAATACTGGAGGGTATTAGTTCTAATCGGGTTGGGTCATCTTGTGATATGTCCATCTCATTCCATCTCAACACATCCCAACATGTTCAACTTGTTTGTATCTATTAAGTTATTCTGGAAAATCAAGACTAGAGATTTGGTACCCTAACTCAGCATTTTACTGAATGTTGGGCCTCGGTTTAGGGCCCATCTGAAAGCCACTACAGTAATGCGCCTGCCCCTGCCTGTCAATGAGAGATATTCATCATTATTCATCCACAGCAACAAGATATTTACCTTGTACCATCCTTGTACCCTCCTGTACCAATGGATCAGTGAAAGGGCACCAGGATCCCCAACTCATCATTCCAACAGGGCCACGGCCTCACGGCCGCGCCAGGTATCCGTCGCGCAGGCTACGCGGTGCGGCGACCCTTCAAGGAATTCTTCGCGCGGTTCCGCATTCTGGCGCCAAACTTGGTGCCAGGGCCGGATCCGGACTACAGGAGAACCGAGGGCAACCAGGGTGGTATGGGTCTTGTCTGAAAAAGATGGGAAAACATGGGACAACTTTAAAATCTGGCTGTTTTGAACATCGTTTTCACATGTTTTCACCATTCAATAGTCATTTGATGTTATTTGAGGCTATAATTCGCACATTTTCAGACATACCCATACGTGTGTGAACTCATGGAGTAGTTTTCATTGCTGATAAGTATAGTATCGTCAATTGATTTTGGGACCTGACACCATCCGGAGAGGAAAAAGTACCATTCGCAGACGACAGACAGGGTTAGAATGATTAGAAGTATTGGTCAAACATTCCGAAGATTTACAATCAGATATTCTCGCAGTAAACTTAGCACTGTTGACTCCAACAATGTTTGGTAATTTGCATGGCAGTTTCGGCATTTGTGGGACCCTGAGTCGTCGGACAGGAGTCTATGTCAACGCTTGGTGCTTGAAGTAGAAGAGAGACTTGGGGACGCAGCCAAACAGCAGAAGCTTTGGTGTCCCGGCAAAACATAGATGCATTTGTTCTGGAAAGAGTTTAGAGTTCGCATCCAGGATGAACAGAGGACACTGGAAAATTGGTAATTACTGTAGATGTATACTAGGTCAGGATGACTTAGGCCTCTGCGGACGAACCAGAAAATTGAATTTCCTAACTCATGTAAAAATTGTTTTTTGGATCGAAAAAATGTATGTAAGTCCTAACTCAGGAGGGGTTTTAGTGCATTTTAAACCAAAAAAACATGAAAATCAGTATTAAATTTTGTATGTTTTGAGCAGTGTCCCTCTGTGAGATAGGAGTTGCCAGGGTAACTCCTAACTCAAGTGGCTATCGCAGCACTGGAGCGTCCTAAGCCTATACCCCGCTGGGCTGCTTCTTTTTTGGACTGCCTTAAACACTTGCACCAACCCCGAAGAAAGCAGGAAAAAAGAGGGTATAGAGAAGAGAGAGAGAGAGAGAAGAGGCAGATGAGTTAGGACTTATGGAGCTCAAGGCTAAGCTTATACCCCGCTGGGCTGCTTCTATATTGGATTGCCTTAAACACTTGCACCAACCGCGAAGAAAGCGGGAAAAGAGATGGTAGAGAGAGAGAGAGAGACGAGGCAGATGAGTTAGGACTTATGGAGCTCAAGGCTAGTGTTTGAGGCAGTCAATACAAAACTCGGTGAGTATTACCGATGCACATGAGATAGGAAGCAGCCTGATCAATTTCAAGAGTTTGTCCTAACTCATGTGTCCTTGCGCAAGGTTTGCTAGAAAAAAATCTAGGCTTGTGCAATTAGAGATAGGAACTAAGGAAGTTAATTTCAAGCTCTTTTCCTAACTCATGTAGTCTGCTCTATCATGGCGTTCCCTGCTTTTGAAGTTCGCATGATGCGTGACTTGAGGCTCTTTGTGGATGTTAGGAAAAAACATGAGATAGGACCTAGAGGCGTATGTGACTCCTATCACATCTCTGCTGGAACCATTAAAAAAATATAACTTGAGCCTCGGCAGCACAAGAGTTAGGAGCCCGCCCCAGGGATAACCCAACTGTCTGGAACAGCTAAATCCTAACTCACCAGGACCTAGTATAATTGGTACAGTCAGCAACGGAGGAGAGGGGTGAAGGTTGCTGATTGTAGGATAACCATGAATAACCACTGTGTGCTGTCAATGATCAAAGATTGATAAGTCTGGATGTGAAGATTAGTATTATCCGGGGCCGTTTTTGAAACCTACCCAAGCATCAACCACTGAGGCAATTGGGACAGTCCCGAGTCTTCATGAAGGACAGGGAAGGGGGTTGATATCTTCCAGGACTCCTAGGACTCGTTCGTGTATAATTTTGGGAATGATGACTCTGTGACTGATGCTCCTACGTTTGTTTAACAAATAGTGTTCCGTAAAATCCAACGGAATACTGTATCATTATTTTCCTGTTAAAAACAACAATTTTTGGGGTATGCCGAATGTTTTAAACACACACACACACACATCGAGAGAACTTCCATGTTTTGGGCTTCAGTTTTCTCCATGACATGTAGTTTTTGCAGTGAAGGAAGACTTGGAACGAAAGATGGAGCAGATGATCGTTGAATCTGCGAAGAGGCAAGTACTCCCATCCTGCTGATATCAGAGCATCCCATCCATCCCTGATGTACTGTTTCCACTGAGATGATTTGTAACTTGTTCGTGACTAACTAAGTTATAACATGTTATAACCTCTTTCAGTGATTGACAACGGGTTTTCAGTTATGACTCTTATGACCTACAACCTCCAAAACGATAACTGGGATACATCGGATAAAAAGGAATACCCCAGTTATGGAACCAAGAAATACAGACTATTCTAGTTCAGGATATTTTATTCTTCAATTTCGAACCATCAATTTTCCCAGGCAGGAATATATCCCCAACAAAATCCCTGTTGTTGTTGGTTAAACCGTTAAACCTCAGTTTTTCCATTATTATCTGATGAGTTGTCATCTTAGATCCCAGGCAGGTGCAGACCATCCAGCGCTGTTGGCGCGGCTTCGTGGGCCGCCGCTACTTCGTGCAGGTGCGCCGAGCCGCCATGACCTTCCAGGCGCGGGTACCCCATTTATCATCCATTTATAGATGGGATTGTCCATTATAAACCATCCAGCTATTGGGGTATCCCCATGACTTAGGAACCCCCATATTATGATGTTTCCATGTTGTTTCTGTTATAGATGGTTTTTCTATAGGTTATCATTCAAACCCAATGAACTCCCATTGACCCCGATATTTTTTGGATTTGAATTGGCATGGAGGCCACTTTCCGCACCCTGCAGCAGCGAGAAGCCTTCCTGCGCCAGCGGCATGCGGCACTGCAAATACAGGAGCGGTCACGGGGTACCAACATGTACCAACCAAATATGGGTACATCCTAGGACCTAGGACCTAGGATATATAGGATGGTATGATGATGAGAATGATACTGGCTGATTGTTTCAGATTTTTTGACTTTGCCGGCGCCATATGTGAGTTGACAAAGCCTAAGTGGCAGATACCCTTGGGATGAAACCATCAATCAGCCATTGCTGTGACTGTTTGACGATCCTGACAGTCCGCAGAGGCTGTCAGGATGATCGTTCCTCTCCACAAGATGCAGCAACCACATGCTAGGTATGGAAGGTTGCTTTTGCCAAATTTTGCCAAAAGATCAAAGGATGTTTTGTTTGAAGAAACACAATGCTGAGTCAATTATCCTCCAACTTGCAGGACTAGGTACGAATTATTATTAAAGGGCTACGCCCTCTGCCGCCGACCCCTGGACACTGGAGGGTCATGCCTGCCTCTGTGTCGTAAGCATGAAATGAACCCTAAAGAAACCAGAAACTGACCTAAACAAACCATTTGTATGTGCGTTTGGCACTGTGCACATGCAAGCAGCATGGACCCCTGCAGGATGACACGCACAACTATGTGTTCTGACACTTTTTCATGGCTCAAGAAATAGGAGCTTTCGTCATTGGGCAGGTGTCTTGGGGACCTAAAGGGTTGCTCTAGCACTTAAGACCCATACCCGAAGCCCCCGTTCGTAACCGCAGTATGAAACTTGAAATGGCATCCTAAAGAGACCCGAGACGACACTGCACTGCCAACTGCCACCCTGCTCGTGTCCTCCTTGGGCCGGCTTTCGTTCTGCACAGCTTCGGTCCAAGCTGGAGTCCAAGGACCGTGTCGCAGGGCTAAAACACCATGGCAGTGAAGGACGGATTGGGCCCGCGGCCCGTATCCTAGACTGCCAAACGTCACTTTCTGAACCGACTAGAAACTAGCTCCAAACCATTCCAACCCTTGACTTTTCCTGCGTTTCTGCACTGCCAACTGCCACCCTGCTCGTGTCCTCCTGGAGCCGGCTTTCGTTCTGCGGCTCCAAACCTTGACTTTACCTGCGTTTCTGCCCTGCCAACTGCCACCCTGCTCGTGTCCTCCTGGAGCCGGCTTTCGTTCTGCACCGCTTCGGTCTAAGCTGGAGTCCAAGGACCGTGTCGCAGGGCTAAAACACCATGGCAGTGAAGGACGGATTGGGCCCGCGGCCCATATCCCAGACTGCCAAACGTCACTTTCTGAACTGACTAGAAACTAGCTCCAAACCTTGACTTTTCCTGCGTTTCTGCACTGCCAACTGCCACCCTGCTCGTGTCCTCCTGGAGCCGGCTTTCGTTCTGCACCGCTTCGGTCCAAGCTGGAGTCCAAGGACCGTGTCGCAGGGCTAAAAACACCATGGCAGTGAAGGACCCCAGACTGCCAAACGTCACTTTCTGAACCGACTAGAAACTAGCTCCAAACCTTGACTTTTCCTGCGTTTCTGCATTGCCAACTGCCACCCTGCTCGTGTCCTCCTGGAGCCGGCTTTCGTTCTGCACCGCTTCGGTCCAGTCCAAGCTGGAGTCCAAGGACCGCGTCGCAGGGCTAAAACACCATGGCAGTGAAGGACGGATTGGGCCCGCGGCCCGTATCCCAGACTGCCAAACGTCACTTTCTGAACCGACTAGAAACTAGCTCCAAACCTTGACTTTTCCGGCGTTTCTGCATTGCCAACTGCCACCCTGCTCGTGTCCTCCTGGAGCCGGCTTTCGTTCTGCGGCCCGTAGCCCAGAGTGCCAAACGTTACTTTCTGAACCGGCTAGAAACTAGCTCCAAACCTTGACTTTACCTGCGTTTCTGCACTGCCAACTGCCACCCTGCTCGTGTCCTCCTGGCGCCGGCTTTCGTTCTGCACCGCTTCGGTCCAAGCTGGAGTCCAAGGACCGTGTCGCATGGCTAAAACACCATGGCAGTGAAGGACGGATTGGGCCCGCGGCCCGTATCCCAGACTGCCAAACGTCACTTTCTGAACCGACTAGAAACTAGCTCCAAACCTTGACTTTTCCTGCGTTTCTGCACTGCCAACTGCCACCCTGCTCGTGTCCTCCTGGAGCCGGCCTTCGTTCTGCAACGCCTCGGTCCAAGCTGGAGTCCAAGGACCGTGTCGCAGGGCTAAAACACCATGGCAGTGAAGGACGGATTGGGCCCGCGGCCCGTATCCCAGACTGCCAAACGTCACTTTCTGAACCGACTAGAAACTAGCTCCAAACCTTGACGTTTCCTGCGTTTCTGCACTGCCAACTGCCACCCTGCTCGTGTCCTCCTGGAGCCGGCTTTCGTTCTGCACCGCTTCGGTCCAAGCTGGAGTCCAAGGACCGTGTCGCAGGGCTAAAACACCATGGCAGTGAAGGACGGATTGGGCCCGCGGCCCGTATCCCAGACTGCCAAACGTCACTTTCTGAACCGACTAGAAACTCGCTCCAAACCTTGACTTTTCCTGCGTTTCTGCACTGCCAACTGCCACCCTGCTCGTGTCCTCCTGGAGCCGGCTTTCGTTCTGCACCGCTTCGGTCCAAGCTGGAGTCCAAGGACCGTGTCGCAGGGCTAAAACACCATGGCAGGGAAGGACGGATGGGGCCCGCGGCCCGTATCCCAGACTGCCAAACGTCACTTTCTGAACCGACTAGAAACTAGCTCCAAACCTTGACTTTTCCTGCGTTTCTGCACTGCCAACTGCCAACCTGCTCGTGTCCTCCTGGAGCCGGCTTTCGTTCTGC